>RCUC01001141.1:0-41640 GCA_003697995.1 Taxidea taxus jeffersonii | reverse complement strand
TTTTTTTTTTTTCAATGCTGGAATTTGGGAATTTTCCCTGATACTCACAGGTCAAGGAAAATGATTCCCTTGTATTTTTTTTTCCTTTTTATTTAGTATTATTATTAATTAAATATTTCAAACCTACACAGTATAGAAAATACAAAACTGACATCTTACCCAGAATTGTGGGGAGAGAATAGAGAGTTGAAGGCAGAGGCTCTCAGCTTGGCCGGCTGTTAAGGCTACAGACCTTTCTTTCTTAAGTCCTTTATTTCCTTTTCCAATGTTCCCTTTCTACCAGTAAAGTTTCCCTATCTCCCTCTCTAGTTTGTATGGGTTTCCTCATCTCTGTTCTACTCTGAGGCAAAATCTAAGGTATAATTATTTGATGACATTTTAAATATTTTATTTATTTATTTGTCAGATAGAGAGAGAGCGCAGGAGCGAGCACAGGCAGACAGAGGCAGAGGGAGAAGCAGGCTCACTGCCGAGCAAGGAGCCTGTTGTGGGACTCGATCCCAGGACACTGGGATCATGACCTGAGCCGAAGGCAGCCACTTAACCAACTGAGCCACCCAGGCGTCCCTGATGACATTTTAAATACCAGTAGCTTTCTGCTTGGGATAGGAAAACAATAAGCAGTCTTTTAATTACAAATCTTTTTTTCCCAGAAAAACTCAGAAATTTTGTCAAGTGGGGAAGGTAAAGCTGTCATTCGTCAGTATAACAAAATTTCCTATGTTCTGGTGGAATTCGAAGTGGTCTATCACACAGCTTGGGTCAGAGAGATCTCGCAGTTACAATATGGTACGTATAGACACACGGTGATGCTGTGGGGGGGGTATTAGGTGATTTTGAACGAAGTCATGGTTCTGGATAATTTGTACATCCCTTTAATACAGTATTACAATAGTTACTTTTAGTTTTGGGATGATATAGTTATTTTTTTACAGTTCTTACTAGTATTCTGATTCTATAAGCAAAAGTTGCATCATCTTAAAGTTGATATACTTCGATTGTGACCTCCCACTAAAAAAGCAGCATTTAAAAGTAAATATTGAGACTCTTCATAGATATTTCTCCATAGACTTAGGGCAAGTTTTCATATTCAGTTTTATTGTGTTATAGATTCAGATCTCAGTCCTGATCAGGGGAGAAAGAATTGCACTTTTCTTGTCTTCCTCCTCCCCTTCCATTCTTTCTTTTTCTATAACCAAATTTAACTTCACTTTTGAGCTCCAGGAAATTCACAGTATTAGGACTGTGCCTGAGTACCTCTGCGGGGTGCCAAAGTGTTGGGTGGAGTCAAGTGTGAGGCAGGGGATGGGCGGTTTCAAGCAATCGTGCATCCATGCTGCCATCACCTGTAATGTTTGTTATTGTGGGGGCTCAGTTACAGATTGGCTCAGTTATTGGTTATGCCATCTTAACCTTAAGTTCTTATCTATAATCTTGGTGGAACCCTGACTGTGACCCCAGACAGAAAAGTTTCTCCCTCCCAGGCCAGATCCCCACTCCAGCAGAGTACAAAATTGCAGACACAGGAAGCACAAATCCTGTGGTTGGATCATTGCAAGTGGTGATAAGAAGGGCCACTCTTTTTCTGCCCCTTGGTTACAGACCCATGTATTTTAGCTGTTGGAGGACCCGTCACTATTGCTACCCATTGATTAGCTCATGCCTGCGTCCTGGAGGACAGGGTCCCAACCCTGCAGGTTGTCTTCCCCATCTGGCCCCTTAGTTTAGCCATGAGTAAGCCACTCGTACCAGGCCAGTTTCTGGGTAATGAGTATGGTAGGATCCTATGGATCCTACTGAAAACTAGCTATGAGCAAAACTCTCAAGGAGTATCAAGAGAAACTTAAAGTTCATGTTATGGAAAAGGACAAAACAGAACTGTTAACTGAAGTATGGAGCAGGTACTATCTTGCTTCTATAATATCATATACTTTTCTACTTTCCTTTTGTCCTGATTGTTTTTCCTCTTATGAGTCCATGTTCAAAAACAAGTTCACCAGTCACCTCTTCAATATAGCCCTTCCTTATTCTTCCTCCTCTATACACTTTATCTGCTCATCTTTCCCACGACACTTAATGCTTTAGGGATCTGTCTCAAATCCCCTTCACATTCCAAGGATACTGTCTCTGTCTGTTTCATCTTTTATCCTTTAAGTAACAGTCAGTGATGCCAACATGTATAGAGTCCTTACCCTGTGCCAGTCAAAGCAGTTTACACATGCAGCTCACTTTTGTCCTCATGGCCACCCTACGAGGAGCTATAATTATCCTCATTTTATACATGAGGAAACTGAGGTACTAAGAGATTGCATCACTTGCACAAGCTCATCATGCAGCTTGCAAGTGGCAAAGCTGCGGTTTAAATCTGCCTTTCCTATGAACACAGGTTAGTGGAAATGAATTGTTCTGCAAGGCTTCTTGTTATATTGACGTGGCTATATTTAACCACATAGAAACTTGGAATAATAATTGAGGACCTGGAATTGGCCTCTTGTAGATGGTTGGTCTATGAAGTTGAATGAAATGTTACTCAGTCCTGGAGCCGACTTCCTGGCTGTCATTATTCTTAGTGGTCTTGCTGACCATTTTGTCCTTTGAAGAAAGCTCAGTACAACCTTAAGGAAGATAGATTTCATTACATGAGTGTTCCAAGGTTATTTTAGAATTTACTTGGGAGGATAAATGATTTCTGGCCCAATTTTAAAAAGATTCCATGTGAATTAGGTAAGAATTTTAGTTGAAATCCTCATATAACCAGCATCATTAAGAACCATTTTGAGGGGCTCCTGGGTGGCTCAGTGGGTTAAGCCTCTGCCTTCAGCTTAAGTCATGATCCCAGAGTCCTGGGATTGAGCCCCGAGGGGGGCTCTCTGCTCAGCAGGGAGCCTGCTTCCCTTCCTTTCTCTCTGCCTGCCTCTCTGCCTACCTGTGATCTTTGTCAAATAAATAAATAAAATCTTAAAAAAAAAAGAACTTCTTAAAAAAAAAAGAACCATTTCAAGACTAATGTTATCTGATGAGTAAAAGTTAACTAACTTCCCAGGAATATATAGACTATTTCATTATACTAGAAAATAGATGCAGCCATATTCTATGAAGTCATGTGAGGCTTGGAAGATACATAAGAAATTCTCATGTTAGTAATGTTTGTTAATATAAGATATAATTTAGGCTAGCACATACTCATCTAGAAGTGTATTATTATTATGCCTCTAAAAGTAATTCATGTTAGGGTAACAAATTAGCTAAGGCTACTCATCATTAGCCGGGATTATATATTTCAATTCATAATCAAAAGCATGCCCTCAAATTCCTATTTATATGAATGATGTTCAGGTAGTAGTTTAGGTGTAGCATAAAAAAAAAATCTTTATCTCCTAGAAGCTCACAATGCCATGGTCTTTAATAAATATCTCTTACTGATGTTGAGCTTAGTTACCAGACATTCAAGATGAGGGCTTAATTCTTCCTTTAAAGGAGCAGTTTGAGGTTCATTGTGGAAAAGGGTTTGTCATATGAAGTATGTCCTATTTTGTACTTGTGCACACAGTTCTCTCCCAGAGGTGAAGTCACAATCCATTAAAAGAAACTACATTGTATTATAGCTCTCTTAGACCCACTCAGAAAAGTGTTGCTGTTCGTAGCATGAAGACTATCTGTTCTTCATTCATTTTTATCTCTCCAAATCTGACTTTATGGGTTTGCAGACATATTGCATTCCCTTATTTAAGTTTTGAGCACGGACCACATGTCAGATGCTATGCCTCATCACCGTTGGATACGGTGGATACCCCCACCCAACCCAGCCCACCGTTGGATAAACCCACCGTTGGATACAGTGGATACCCAATGCTATTGTTCTAGTCAGCACCCAGTGGAGAAGGGAGGCGTGTAAGCATGGTTAGAAGCAGAAGAGAAATCCGGAAAGGCTAATGTCAATAATCGTTTATTTGTAGCTTTACAAGCCACACTTTTTGTGCGACACCCAGAAACCGGGAAGTTGCTGGTTAATTTTGATCCCAAAATTCTGGAAGTTGTTCGGGAAACCAAGTGCATGATAAAAATGAAGTTGGATGTCCCAGAACAAGCAAAGAAATTGCTAAAATTGGAAAGTAAATTGAAAGCAGACAAATTGCATTTGCAGGTAAGATAGATTATATACATATATTTTATTTTATTATTTTTTTAAGATTTTTTGTTATTTATTTATTAGAGAGAGAGAGAGAGAGAGCAAGCACAGGCAGACAGAGAGGCAGGCAGAGGCAGAGGAAGAAGCAGGCTCCCCGCCGAGCAAGGAGCCCGATGTGGGACTCGATCCCAGGACGCTGGGATCATGACCTGAGCCGAAGGCAGCCGCTTAACCAACTGAGCCACCCAGGCATCCCTGTATACATATATTTTAAAGATCTTATTTATTTATTTGAGAGAGAGTGAGAGAAAAAGAGAGCGTGCACAAGCATGAGCAGGTGGGGAGGTGGGAGGGAAGGCAAAGGGAGAAAGAGTCTGAGGCCAACTAAGTGCAGAGCCTGACTTGGGGCTCCATCCTTGACTTTGAGATCACGACCAAGAGCCCGATGCCCAATTGACTGAGCTACCCAGGTGCCCCAAGATAGATTATATTTTAAAATTATTTTTGAAGGAGATTTTTTTTTTGTGAAAAAAAAAATATCGTAGCAGTTGTGTTGATATGGTAGTGAGAGATAATTTTTTACTTTGTTGATTCTTTTCATTTTTCTTCAGCTTTATTGACGAATGGTTGACAAGTAAAATTGTAAGATATTTAAAGTATACATCATGATGATTTGATATGAATATACATTATGAGAGGATTCCTCTCATGTTGTTCATTCATCATCTGTTTATTATATGTAATATATAGATATATGTGTATTTAGATATATATCCATTATCTATCTATATATTGTACATATATATCAATATATATTATATATTGGTATATATGTATATATTAAACCAAAAAGAAACAGTATATATTTTGTTTGTATATACACATATATTTATTTCTTTTTGGTGAGAATGTTTAAGTCCTACTCTATTAGCAAAATTCAATTGTATGATATAGTGTTATTAGTTACAGACACCACATTATACATTGCATCTTCAGTCCTTATTCATCTTATACCTGAAAGATTGTACCCTTTTACGCACCTCTTCTTATTCCCTTCCCACCCTCAACCCCTGGCAACCACTTTTCTACTGTTTTTACAAGTCAGCTTTTTAAGATTCCACATATAAGTAAGACCATACAGTATTTGTCTTGTTCTGTCTGCCTTATTTCATTTAGCATAAGGCTTTCAAGGTCCATCCATGTTGGTGCAAATGGTAGGATGTCTTTCTCATGGCTGAATAATATTCCATTATGTATATATACCATATTTTCTTTATCCATTCATCTATTGATGGATGTTTCCATATCTTGGTTATTGTAAATAATACTGCAATGAACATGGGAGTGCAGATATCTTTTCAAGATCCTGATTTCATTTCCTCTAGATCTATATTTAGAAGTGGGATTGCGCACATCATGTGGCATTTTTATTTTGAACTTTTTGCAGAACCTCCATACTGTTTTCCACAGTGGCTGCACCAATTTACATCCACACCAACAGTGCACGAAGGTTCTCTTTTCTGGATATCATGGCCCAACACTTGTTATCTCTTGTCTTTTTGAGATAACCATTCCAACAGGTTTAATTAAATAAATTTAATGATTAAATAAAGTAAATAATTAAAATAAAATTAAAAATATAAAAAATAATAAAATAAGTAAAATAAATAAATAATTTAATTTAAACAAATAAAAACCATTCTAACAGGTGTGAGGTACCATTTCACTGTGGTTTTGATTTGCATTTCCCAGATGGTTAGGGATATTGACTACCTTTTCGTGGACCTGTTGGCCATTTGTGTGTCTTCTTTGGAAAAATGCCCATTCATTTCCTTTGCACATGTTTTAACTGGATTGTTGGAGTTTTTGGTTATTGAGTTGTGTGAGTTAGTTCCTTATATATTTCAGCTATTAAACCTTTATCAGATACATGATTTATAAATATTTTTCCCATTCCATAGGCTGCCTTTTCATTTTGTTGATGGTTTCCTTTGTTGTGCAGAAGCTTTTCATTTATATAGTCCACTGGTTTATTTTTGCTATTGTTGCTTGTGCTTTTGGTGTTAAATCCAAAAATCACTGCCAGGACTGATGTCAAAGAGTCTACCTCCATGTTTTCTTGTTGGAGTTTTATAGTTTCACATCTTAAACTTAAGTCTCTAATCCATTTTGAGTTGATTTATTTGCGTGTGTGTGTGTGTGTGTGTGTGTGTGTGTAAGATAGGTATCCCAGTATCATTCTTTTGCATGTGATTGTCCAGTTTTCCCAACACTATTAAAGACACTGCCCTTTTACTATTGTGTAGTTTTGGCTCCTTTGTATATTCTTGCTTCTTTGTACATTAATTGACCATATGCACATGGATTTATTTCTGGGCTCTTTATTCTGTTCCCTTGTTTATTCTTTATTTTATTTTGCTTTATTTTATATTCCAATATAGTTAACATACAGTGTTATATTCCCTTGTTCCTTCTTTATAGTAATAAAATAATAATGTGCAAATAGGAGAGTGGAAACAGAAAAAGAGGAAAGGAATTAATAACTTCAAAACTATTAAGTAAACTTTGAAACAGCTTAATATTATTTGGGGAAAAATTAACTTGAATCCACATTTCCCAACACACCATGCAATAAATTACAAAATGATCAAGTTTTATTGATCATTATGGTTGATCTCTAAAAAATATCTAAAAGAAAAGAGAAAAGCCTGTTAACTCTGATTGTGCATACATTTATTTTGATTCAAGAAAAGAAGTGTGGCATCAGTAACAATATTCTTTAATGTGTCAGAAGACAAAGAACAGAAAGGGGAAAAACATATAATGACAGCTACTGTGAAAAGATAATTATCCAAGCTATTTGAAATAGCATAAATACAGAAAAATAATTAAATAATAAATACAAAACATGCAACTCTAGGAAGTTTCACTGACTTGCTGTTTAAAGGAGATGTTAAGGTAATTTACAGGGGAGGAAAAAGTATGATAAATTAATCTAAATTTAGGCAAGCAGCCTTAATCTTGGCAGGACTATGAGGAAACAGGTATAATGAAACCTTCCTGGTATGGATGAAAATATGATTTGCTTTACAATAAATTAAAGTCGCACATACCGTTTGACTTTCAACAGGGTCTTCTGCAGTATTATGAAGACTTATGTCAGGAAGTGCCTTCGGTGTTTGTCAATCTGATGACCCCTAAAATGAAAAAGGTTGGTAATGCTGAAGGTTTATATTATTTCCCTGTTGTTTAAAATTAGATTTCCTGTTCTACAGATTATGGATTTTAGAACATCTATTCTTGCCTGGATCTTCTGTCTTTCTAGTTCAATATTATAGCTTTATTTTTCCTATAGAGTGATTTCTTGTCAACAAGTTTTGTTGCCTTTGAAAAACAACTAAATCTCAATAATGAGAACTTTCTAAGAATCCATGATTCTTCATGGACAGCCAAAGATGATAAAAAAGCAAAGTCACCTTTACCAGGTATAGTGGAGGGAAATATAATTAAGGAAATAAAACATATGATATTTCCAGGTAATAAAAGAAAGACTTTTTTTTTTTTTTTTTTTTGGTAAATGCAGATATTCCTGCTAATCATGGAAGCTGCTACTTTTTTTTTTTTTTTTTCCTTTTTCTAGGTGGAATCTGTGTTGAGACAAGGGCTCACAATATTAACATGGTCGTCTTTAACACTGGAAACCTTCTTTAAGGAGGTTGACTCAGTTTTGAATATGTTCAATCAACTTTTAAAGAAGGTATGATAGATACATTTTAAAAAACTACATACATTCATACTCAGGCTATAAGGAATAGTTTGCTTATCTATGAAAGCTAAAGGATGTGCCTTTTAACTAGAAGGACTCCTATTA
The DNA here is from genome assembly GCA_003697995.1 of Taxidea taxus jeffersonii. NCBI lineage: Eukaryota > Metazoa > Chordata > Mammalia > Carnivora > Mustelidae > Taxidea > Taxidea taxus. The sequence continues at coordinate 33,640 of RCUC01001141.1, read as the reverse complement.
AGTTGAAAAAATAATGCTTTATGTTTCTCTTGCTACTTTGGGACCTTTTCATTTAGGGTTGCCTTGTTTTTATTTCTGAATTACTTGCTTTCAATTTGTTAAAATGGCGGTTCAACTCCACTGTGCAGTTTAGAAAATGGGATGATGGTTGACTGCGGAAAATGGCAGAATAGAGTGCTTAAATATTACTGTTAATACATCTACTATTAGTTAGATGAGGCATTCATCTAATTGGAGACTGCCTATTGATTTCTGACATCTTTGCTACGTGGATTATGCATGCCTTTTAGATATGGTGATCTGTGATGGTGGTCTGGTATAATAGACAAAACTTGGAGGTTTGGGAGTCAGCTAAACCTAGCTACAGCAACCTGCCTTTTGTTATCTATGTGTTCCTTCCCAGGTTACTTTACTTATCTGAACCTTTGTTTCTTTAGCTATATAACTTGGATAGTAAGTGAGTCATGGACCAGAGTAAGGATTAAAAGAGATAACACATATGAGATTATGGTTCATGATGCTTGCTTGCTCTATAAAACTTTATTTCCATAATAATCCTTCTTTGCAGATGTACTCTTAAAATTTCCACCAAATTGTGCTTGGCTCAAGGCCCAAGTTTCTAGATATATCCCTCTAAGTTAGTTTATAACTCAAGTACATTTGGATGAAAGAAGAGTTTTCCTCTACATTTATTTTTCTTGTTGGTAGATCAGTGACTTGTGTGAAATGCATATTGATACAGTTCTAAAGGAGATAGCCAAAACTGTGTTAATTTCCCTGCCGGAAGGGGGTGCTACCAAAGTAGAAGACATGTTGACGCTCAACGAGGTATGCATTTATCTATTATGTTTTAATCATAGAAATCCTGGCTCATAAACCTAACGTGGAAAACCTAACAGTGGAATTCTCTATCAGTAGCATATGGATATCCTAGCTTTTTTGGAGAGCCTCAGATCTAAAGATTCAGCATGGCTTCAATAGCTCAAACCCATGGCCACACCCTAGACATGATCTTTTTAATATCCTCAACCTCAGGCTGGAGTCTCCTGGGTTTCCATCGGTGGTTCACTCTTCTTCCTTTGATGGGTGACCTCCACTGCCTCTTGGTTTTAATTACCATAGACTTTCCCTTAAGCCACTCAGAGAAATCTGAAAGTCATCTGGAATCCATTCCTCACTCCCATTTCTAAATTCAGTCAGTCTTCAGACTTAGCGAGGTTTTTGCCTTTTATTCCAAGTTTGCTTGAATTGCCTCTTCTTTTCCATACTTACTACCTTTTCCTATGTCAGGCCCTTAAAGTTCATTCTGAGTTTAGCAACTGATATTATGATCTAACTGGTCTCTCTGCCTCCATATTTGGTCCTGTCATATCCATTCTCCACATTGCCACTCAGGATCTTAAATCCTTCGAGAGCAGTTTCATCCAGTGTCTACAGGACAAAACCTAACCACCTCAGCATCACAATATACTGAAATTCTTTGAGTACCTATTTATGCTCCATTGGCTCAAAATCACAAAGATAGGAACCTGTTTAATCATTTTTGAGGCCTGGCACATAGCAGTGTCTCTCAGAAATACTCACTTTATGTCTTGAACCAGATTCTTCTTTCTTTCTTGCCTGCTGTGTGCTTCAACTACACTCACCCTGCTGGTTTGGGTCACCTTGTTCGTGTCAACCAAAGGTAGCTTTATCTCAAGGGGTCCAATCCAGCCCATGGGATATAAGAGCATTTGCCCCTCTTTCTATGGAAATGCAGACTCCTCTTGCCTTTAGGTGATTGGGTAGTCAGCTGGCCTCTTGCCTGAGGACAACTTAAACATAGGTCAGCTCCTCTATCCCCAAATTCTAGAGGACATCAGTCAAGGTCTCTGAGTGGTCCCTTTGGTGTACCCTACACTTATTTCTACCTGATCTCTACCAATGCTTATACTTCCTTTCTATAATCTCAAGATGGGCAAAGGTCTGATGGTTGCCTCCCCTGCTACCATTTAAGAACTACCTTCTGCATAAACTGTAGGATCTTGAAGTCATTTGTTCTCAGCATTGGGACTTTGGCTATGACAGGGACAACACAAAATGGTCCATTTTTTTATCTTGTTCTCGGAGCATCCAAGTTTAAAATGATTGTGTCTTCCTGGCCAATTGTTCCTTCTATCACTGTTAAGCTTTTAACCTTTGAAGACTATTTTATTTGTCATTATTATAGCTACACCACACTTTTTTGGTTATTATGTTCCAGATATATCTTTTTCTAGTTTGTTTTTTCCAACCATTCTGGGTTGCCTTATTTTAGGTTTTCTCTTCTGAAGAACATTTAGCTGGATTTTATTTTTAACCTACTGTGAAAAATCTGTCTTTTTTTTTTTTGCAAATTACTATATAAATTTAATGTACTTGCAGTTAGAATTCCTACACATTTATTTTCAAAAACTGCATTAAATTCTATTATTTTAAAATTATGAGTAATGAAGAATAGGTAATAAAAACTTTATTAAAGCCATTGTAATCAAATCAATATGGCATTAACAGAAAAAATATATAATTTAGAGGAACAAAGTAAAGACTCTAGGAGAAAAAGAGCACAATAAAAATATAATACACCATCAAAGGTAATATTTTAGTTCAGTGGGAAAAATGATGGATTAGTTAAATGGTACGAGCACTGTTTCTCAGAAAGAAAATATGATTAGGCACCTCTCTTTTTTAATTGTTGAAATATACTTGACATACAATGTTAAATTAGTTTCAGGTGTACAACACAGTGATCTGACAATTCTATACATTACTCAGTGCTCACCACAATAAGCATAGTCACTACCTGTCACCGTACAATATTACAATGTTATTGACTATATTCTCTATCCTGTACTTTACATCTCTCTGATGGATTTATAACTAGAGGTTTGTACCTCTTAATTCTCATCACCTATTTTATCCATCTCTCCACCCTCAGCCCCTCTGGCAACCACCAGTTTGTTTTCTGTATTTATCAGTCTGTTTCTGTTTTGTTGTTGTTGTTGTTTTGTCTATCTGTTTGTTCATTTGATCTTTTGTTTTGTTTCTATTGATGTTGTTATAAATGGAAAGATCTCATTCTTTTTTAAGGTGGGAAAATATTCCATTGTTTCTATATATCATATCTTTATCCATTCATCTATTGATGGACACTTGGGCTGCTTCCATAATTTGGCTATTGTAAATAAGCTGCCATAAACATAGGGGTACATGGATCCCTCTGAATTAGTGTTTTTTTAATTTTTTGTGAAAATATCCAGTAATGTGATTACTGGGTCATAGAGTAGTTCTATTTTTAACTTTTTGAGAAACTTGCGTACTGTTTTCCAGTATGGCTGTGCCAGTTTGCATCCCCACCAATAGTACGAAAGGGTTCCTTTGCCTCCGCGTCCTTGCCCAACACTTGGTTCTTGTGTTTTTGATTTTAGCCATTCTGACAGGTGTCAGGTAACGTCTTATAATTTTGATTTGTGTTTCCCTGATCAGTGACATTGAACATCTTTCCATATGTCTCTTGGCCATTTGTATGTCTTTTTGGAAAATGTCTTTTTGGTGTTAAATTTTTTTCCATCTTTATTCAGTGGAATCCTTCAGGCTGGCTTCCATATTTTTTTATACGACTCCTGTAGTCTTTGAAAGCTCCTTTGCTTTCTGGAACTATAAGGTATCATAGGCTCATCTTGTACATTTCCTGTTCCAGATCTGGGATCACCCATTTCTCTAGTCAGCCCTCATTCCTCTCCATGTTACCAGTAGAAAGTAGTATACTGAGATCACAATCTGGGTCCTAGGAAAGGCACTCAATTTTCAACTTTTAGCTATTCCTTATAGTATTATTTCTGTATCTCCCAAGTAGTGTATCTGGGGTACTGCTTCTTGAATTGACAAATTTGCACATTATTTGCTTCCTGCTTTAATAAGTGAGCATTTATTTCTTTGACCCTATCCTCTATCACTCCTCCCTTGTTTTCTCAATATAGTTATAAAATAATTTTTAGTTAAACACTAATGGTAAATAGCAACACTTAATTATGCCCATACAAATATTAGCCAATGTAGAACCATGTATTGTACAAGTAATGTATTTTTTCTTAAACAACTTTTTTGTTTTGCTTGGGGTTTCTAATTGTTTCTGTTTTCACACTTCTTTCAAATACACTGTTATATCGGACTCCCAATTTTTTCCCCAAGAGACTTCCTCTCAGAGCCCTCTGACTACCTGTTTTTAACCTGGGTTGATTAGTCTCTAGTTCAGCTGCAAAATTACTAAACTGGAACTCTCCGTGTCTGCTCTGTTTCCTGGATTCCATATTATTCTAGGAAGGACTAACCTTCAGATGCTGAAAAGGCCTTTTCCGAGCAAATGAAATTTTCCAAAAAAAAAGTCTCCTGCTTCCTGCCCTGGAGGGGCAGAGGGAGTGCTAGGGGTAATTTCCTGCCTGTCATTTTCTTCTTGCTCATTCTAGAATCTGACTCTATGCACTTCATGCCAGGTCTTACTTATAAGCAAGCAGGATACAAAGGAACAGGAAATACCTCTATCAGTATCCTTCTTTTCATCCCATTTACAATGATAATAATGTTCTATTGGTATATACCTATAACTTGTGACATTGTCAGCTGCTCAGTGGGAGAAAAATTCACACTACCAGATACAATTTACTTTGCACACACTAACAAATAAATTTTATATGCATAGAAAGAGAAACAGATCACACAAATCAGGGAAATTAGAATAGATAAAGTGTGACCGAGTTTGAATGTGGTGATTGCATTGATATCCCACAGGCAGATGCTATTACTATTAGGTAAGTGATAAGTTAAGATACAAGAGGTGGAATTTTGAAGAGTGCTTTGCCAATCAATATGCGCCAGTCACTTGCATAAGACGGATCCAAGGTCTAGTAATACGTGGGCTGCTTTTCCACAAATCTGTCATCAGGTGGGCCTTTATAATGAAGGCAGAGCAAGATTTATAATGACAGGGCAAGTCTGCTAATATTCTAGACAGAAATAAGTTTTGGAAACACACTACACATACTGCCAATTTTGATGGGTGGTTAGTGTGGGCCAACTGGTGGTTTCAAACCATATTTGGGATCCAGGGATATTTGCAGTCAGGGAAGTGGTCCTTGACTTGGAACATCTAACTGTGGTTTTTAGGAGAGATTATGTTCTTTTTTAAAAAGAACTATCATCCACCGGCTTCACTTTGGATTCTTTGCTCCATGATGCTGAGCCTGAGACTCGGCAAAGTACATTTATCTTTGATAAATCTTTGCTGGCTTCCTTTTAGGCTTTGCCAATAGTGGTGATAGAAGGAGAGTGGGGGAAAAAGAAGAGACTTGCTCTTTCCTGCTTTTCTTCCTGTTCACAATATAGTCAGACAACCTCTCTTGGCTGGCAGTGACAGTTAATCCTAGGTCCTAGCTTTTTCCAGCCCTTCCAGAACTCCCTTCTTGTGCTTCTCAGATGTGCCAACCCCACAGGGCCCTGCCCTGAGGGAGGAGTGCTCTCTGGGCAGCTCTCTTACTTCCCAGCTCCAGGTTCTAGAAACTCCAGCCTCTTGCCTTTGCTCTTCCAGGTTCAGGAGCTGCTTCCTGCAGTAACTCTCTGTGTGACTTTTGTGTCCCTTTTTGCTTTTTTGAGTCCTTTAACAGTTGTTGAATCACTTCTCTATATCACATCCTCTCATTCTGTCAGGTAGAATAGCTGGTGCGGCATCTGTGTTCCTGACTGAACCCTGACTGACATATCTGTATCTCGATAGGTACACAACGGGAATAGAAAGTCGGGGAAATGTGATCCAAGTTATGATAGGAAGACTGGTAAATACATCAAAGGGTATTAAAAGTTATTTCAACAAAATCAACTTGGCTCCATAGAGACAGAAAGTAGATTGGTGGCTGCCAGGTCTGTGAAGATGGGTGAACGATGGGGGACTGCTAATGGGTCTGAGAATTCTTTTGGGGGGGAGATGAAAATATTCTGGAAATAGATAGCAGTGATGGTTGCACAGCTCTGTGCATATACTAAAAACCAATGAATTGTATACTCTACAAGGGTAATTTTTATGGTATTATATTGTGAATTGTATCTCATTAAAAAAAAAAGGGACGCCTGGGTGGCTCAGTTGGTTAAGCGGCTGCCTTCGGCTCAGGTCATGATCCCAGCGTCCTGGGATCGAGTCCCGCATCGGGCTCCTTGCTCGGCAGGGGGCCTGCTTCTCCCTCTGCCTCTGCCTGCCTCTCTGTCTGCCTGTGCTCTCTCTCTCTCTAACAAATAAATAAATAAAATCTTAAAAAAAAAAAAGAAAGAAAGTTAGTTTGATGGTTTTCCAGTCTGTCTCTGGACTGCCCTTCAGTTCAGTCTGTTCTTCACTGAGTTCTGAGAAGGCTCATGGAGGAAGTTCCAACCTCTTTTCAAAATCTCGGTCCTCCAGATGGGTCCCAAATCCCACTCTTTTTCTTGCCCTCTTGGCAACCTTCCTCCCCCAGTCGTCTTCCCTCTCTTCTCGATCTTCATTTTTCCCCTCCACCGGACCCCTCCTACTAGCAGTCTAATACGTTCTATTTCTTTTCCTTGCCAACAAACAAAAACCTTCCCACACCTCCCTTCATTTCTCATTCACAGCCAAACTTCCCATGCATGCTGCCTTCACTTTCCCATCTTTCATTTCCCATCTCCATTTGTTTTCCCCAATTCCTGGCTCAAATTATTTCTGGCACAAATTAATATTTTTAATACCTTTATGGAGATATGATTCACACAACATACAATGTACCCATTTAAAGTATACAGTCCAGTGGTTTTAGTGTATTTACAGAGTTGGGCAAACATCATCACAATTTTAGAACATCTTTCATCTCAACCTTTCCAGCCCTGGGTGACCACTAATCTGGGTTCTGCCTCTTTAGAGTTGTTTGTTTTCCCTGCTCATCTGAAGTGGCTCTCACCACTGTCATTCCAATGTTAACTACTGTGTTGAATTAACCAGAAAGGATGGAATGAATAAGTGATGGAACCAGGTGGGAAGAGCTGATGGGGTGGGGAGGGCATCAGAGAATACCTTCAGGTAGGAGGAGGAACACCACTTCTTCTGAGACTGAGAAAAGATGAGGGTGGGTTCAGATACACACAAAGTGGAATAAATGAGAGAGAGAGAAACTTAGAAGTAGCTCTGTCAATCCAGTAGTCAAGAAAGGAACATGCAAAGGCAGTGCATGAGAAATATGGGACTTTCTGAGGCTTGTCTGTGTGGAGGTTTTGGCTTAGACAGGCTCAGATCCCCTTGCAGAAGCGGGTTTGAAGGCCCATGTTGGCTGCTCCTTTTATTTTTCTCTTCTCTAAAAGGTATGGACATCATAGACATGTCAAAAGACCTGTTCAACCCCATAGGCCAGTTTTCTTTTCTGAATGTAATTAGTTCTTAATTTCTTCACAAAGCCTATTAGGAAAGTTCAGAAAGGCAAAGCCCTGGTTTTAAAATCAGACAACACTGGTTTCAAACTCCTCTGTTGTCCAGTTGCTATGTGACCTTGGACAAGTTGCTGATTCTTTGAGCCTCGGTTTTCTCATCTGTGAAATGGGGACAATGATATTACCTATCCCAAGTGGTTGTCATTTAATTAAATGGGTTATTACATGGGAAGCTCTTAAACAGATGCCTGGCATAAATGGGCCCCATGCTTACTTTAAAACCTTATTTCGTTTGAATCTCAAAGCAGCTCTTTGGATTGTCCTTTTTTGAAACCACTTCTCATTTTCAATGTTTGACATCCTTATCTCTCTTGTTCTTCAGCTTTTAAAAAAAAATTTCTTTCTTTCTTTGTTTTGTTTTTGTTTTTTAAGTAAACTCTATATTCAACATGGAACTTGAACTCATGATCCCAAGGTTAAGGGTCTGTTCTACCTACTGAGCCAGCCAGGTGCCAGTCATCATATAAATGTGAATGTAGATGTTTATGGGTGATTGAGTCAGATAAAAGTCAAAGACTTTGAATTTTTCTTCTTCTCTCTTCCTTTTCTTTGCTTGGACCTTAGCAACTATGCTTTTAGCCATTGACATTTGGATCTAAAACATTATGCTATTGTCAACTATCTCTAGTCATTTTCTTTTCTTCTTTTTTTTTTTCCAAGATTTTATTTATTTACTTGACACAGAGAAAGTGAGCAAGAGAAAGAGAAACAGAGAGCAAGCACAAGCAGGGGGAATAGCAGGCAGGAGATAAGCAGGCTCCTTGCTCAGTAGGGTGGGGCTTGATCCCAGGACCCTGGGATCATGACCTGAGCTGACCTGATCATGACCGGGATCATGACCCGGGGTCCTGGGATCAAGCCCTGAGCTGAAGGCAGCTACTTAACCAACTGAGTCACCCAGGCATCCCTCTCTAGCCATTTTCAAGTGATGTTAATTATACTTTTAGAAATTAAAGTTATATTAATAGTTTTTACAGTATTTTTAAGCTTCTGTAAATTAATAGTCATTGCCTTATTTAATAGACATACACAAAAGAATGGGCTGATGTTCTAAACCACAAAAGTAAGCATGTGGAAGAAGCTGTCAAAGAACTTATATTAATATTTGAAAATATTTATGAAGTTAAGTACAGTGGGAAAACAGCAAAACCATTACCAGGTAATCTTGCTTGCTAGTTACAATGTTTGAGTTATGATATTATAATCACAAGAGTGATGGATATGTTCTCAAACGGGTGCCTTCTGCTTAACAGGTACCCAAATTCTAGACTCCCTGAAGGAAAACGTGTTCAGCATACACTACACCATTTGCACAAACTACTTAGGCACAGGGAACTCTTTATATCAGCTAGAGAATGGTGGGAATCAGATGCCAACCAAGGACCAATGTTGCAAGCAAGTCTCAGGCCTGCTATGTTAATCTCTCTCTCTCTTTTTTCTTTTAGCACAGCATGCTAAAATGTCTGGAGACATTTTTGGTTGTCATATACCAGAGGGGATGCTACTGGCATCTAGTGGGTAGAGCTCGGGGATGCTGCTGAACATTCTTTAGTGCACAGAACAGCCTTCAATAACCAAGAATATCAGTAGTGCTAAGACTGAGAAATTATGAACTTAAATAACTATCCACAGCCTTGGAACTAGAGGGTATTATGCTAAGTGAAATAAGTCAATCAGAGAAAGACAATTGTTATATGATCTCACTGATACATGGAATTTAAGAAAGAAAGCAGAGGGTCATAGGGGAAGGGAGGGAAAAAATAAAATAAGACAAAATCAGAGAGGGAGAAAAACTGCTAGAGACTCTTAATCATAGGAAACTAACTGAGGTTTGCTGGAAGGGAGAGGGATGGGGGATGTTTGCTGGAAGGGAGAGGGATGGAGGATGGGGTAACTGGGTGATGAACATTAAGGAGGGCATGTGATATTATATAAGACTGATGAATCACTGAACTCTACCTCTGAAACTAATACTACAAAATATGTTAATTAATTAAATTTAAATTTTAAAAAAAGTATCCATGGCCTGTCTTATTTCTCTTAGAGTTTTTCTACTTAGTTAGCTTTCTTCAGAAGTGTCAAAAACCCCAATTAGCTCATTAAGTTAAAATACTCAAAAGGTAAACACATATTTTATTTTTAATTTTTATTTATTTGACAGAGAGAGAGCACAAGCAGGGGGAGCAGCAGAGGGGGAGGGAGAAAAAGACTCCCCACTGAGCAGGAATCCCTATGTGGGGCTTGATCCCAGGACTCTGAGATCATGACCCAATCTGAAGGCAGATGCTTAACACTTTGAGCCACCTTGGTGCCCCAACACATATTTTGGAAAGATAATATGTAAAGCCCACTTAAAATCTTCCTTAATTCTATATACTAAGAAGGAGTATATTTAAAGAGTATTCTTAGTAGAATTACGATTCTGTTGAGATGGATGATTTAAATTGAATTCAAAGAAACAAGTCTTAAATTTTTAGATTAAAAACTTTAAAAGAAGAGGTTTCCTAAGACGATTTGGCTATGTGGAATAAACTAAATGCTCAACATTAAATGTTATATATATATACATTTTTGTTTTTTATCTGTAGAACAGAGGAAACATGTTGTTTTTGGAAGTGAAACAGAAGAGGGTGAAAGCACTGATTATGAGGCTAATATCATTCCTGAGGTTGATATTAATGATAAAGAAGATGAATTTAAGAAGGTATTTATTATGACATGACTTCATGCAGTTTAGCTGAATTATGACTCCTTGGATCGTAGATGACCCCAAATGATGCTTCCTCTAGGCAGCTCTGCAACCTACCTGTATGGACTTATAACCAACCTGGGTTTATAACAAAATCTAGAAAATGTAATTTTTGATTCTACACTGTAGGATCTGGCAAGATCTAGCCATCCTTCTAGTTTTCCCCAACACCATTAACTTTTAAGGTGATTCATCAATACAGTTTATAAACTCATCTCCCTGTATTGTGATTGGCCATGTTTTCTTATACAGTAAATGTCATACTTCTGGGGCTGTAGTGCCAGTCCATCCAACCCAAGAGTGGAGAACTCTGTTTTCAGTTACTGTGTTTAATGGAGGCCAAATTTTGATTCACTTGCAAGGCCAAATTTTGATTCACTTGGGCCCAAGGATTTGCATTTTTTACTAGCCCCCCTGGGATAATCTGTGGATTCCCCTCCAGGAGAAACCCAGTGTGGGCAGATTTTCATGTTGTGTTGAGAACAAAGGTTCACAAGGACATTTGGGGTTCCTTGTTCCTTTTTAGGCCTCACCCTTCTGGTCATGCATAATTCTGAATGCCACTCCCACATTTGTGCTAATCCCTACTTTCTCCCCGCCCTTCCAGTTTTCTTTTAATCCTTCATCATCTTTTACTTCTTCTTCTATTTTACACCTCTAACAAACACTGTAATACAGTTTTGGAAATAATCAGCACACATCTGATCCACTTTCACCTTCTTGCTCAAGGAGGATATCACCAATGGATAGAAAAGCCCTTCTCCACCACTGAGACTAGATTTTAGCTTTAGATTTCTTCTCAGTACCATGCTTCAGGTGGCCATCTTCAAGCGGCAGGAGGCAGCAGGAGAGAAGTGTATGCCCCTGCTAGCAGTCCTCCTCTTCCAGTTGCATTCCCATTGACACTGGCTGGGGTCCTTAGACCACGGCTAATGATCATCAGAATCTCTTGAATTGGGGGATCACTTGGAGCTGCATGAGAGTGCTGTAACCCCTCAAATCCATCATCCTCCACATTGCTGCCAGAATAGTCTCTCTAACATAAAAATCAGACTATGTCATGCCCATGTTTTAGCCTGGTAATTCACCAACACTGATCCTATTCCTCTTTGCTCAGGCCTGATAACCCTGCCTTCTGACCCAACTCAAACTGGCTGGTCCACCCTTTCCCAGAGGACGTAGAAGGGTGTAGAAGCAGAGAGGAACACTATGGCCAGAGCCTGGGCCTGGAGGTGTGACTCATTGTGCTAGCAAGATATGGTGCCCAGATCCCTGCCCAGGCTCAATATTTGTCCTGTGCTCTAACCAATAAACTTTCCTCTGGAGGGAAAGAAGAGCTTAGAGGCCCTGGTTCTAGAGTGGTGGAAATTTCATCCCATATATTTTGGTATTATACATTTTAATTTTTTAAAAAAGATTTTATTTATTTATTTGAGAGAGAGAATGAGAGAGAGTGAGCACAAGCAGATTCTCCACTGAGCAGGGAGCCTGAGGTGGGGCTCGATCCTGGGACTCCAGGATCATGACCTGAGCTGAAGGCAGATGCTTGACCAACTGAGCCACCTGGGTGCCTTTGTTGCCACCTTTAGAGAGGCAGGTTCTCACCCTGCCACTTGCACTAAGTTCTCTGGGCCTGAAGTTTTGTGTGGAGAGGTCTTGAATGGTCCCTAATTTCAGGGCATGTGGCTGCTAGTGTATCATTTATGGATGCTTTCAATTTTTTCCTTTAGATCTGTTAATATTTGCTTTATATATTTTGATGCTCCTGTTGGGTGCATCTACATTCATAAATGTCCTATCTTCTTGCTGGGTTGACTCCTTTTATCATTATGTAATGCCAGTCTTTGTCTTTTTTTACAGTCTTTGTTTTCAAGTGTATTTTGTCTGATCTGAGTAGGTACTTCAGCCTTATTTTCATTTCCATTGCACGAAAGATCTTTTTCCATCCTTTACCTTTCAGTCTGTGAGTGATTTACTTCTGAAATGAGTCTCCTATAGGCAGCATATAGATGGGTCTTATTTCTTTATCCATTCAGCCACTTTGTGTCTTTTGTTTGGAGAATTTAGTCCATTTCATTTCAAGTAATTATTGATAAGTATATAATTATTGCCATTTTTTTCATTGCTTTCTGGCTATTTTTGTTTTCTGTCTGTTCCTTTCTTCTCTTGTAATCTGATGATTTTGTTTACTGTTATGTTTATATTCCTTTCTCATTTTCTTCTGTGTATTAAGTAAAAGTTTTCACTTTGTGGTTACTCTGAGGTTCACAAGAAATAATCCCATTTAAATAGCAGTCTTTTTAAAATTGATAGCAACTCAGTTTAAACATATTTTAAAACTTTACTTTTTTCTTCCCCACCTCTAGTTTTTATAATTTTGGTGACATACTTCATATCTTTTTATTTTATACTTCCTTTAACTATTATGATTTTAGCTAATTTTACTATTTTATCTTTTAATAAATCATGCTTGCTTTATAAGTCATTTGTTCACTACATTTGTCATATATTTACTTTTTCCAGTGAGATTTTACTTTCATATATTTTGTTATTATTAATCAGTGCCAATTTTTTTTTATCATAAAGAAATCCCTTTAACAATTCTTTAGGGCCAGTGTAGGTGGTGGACTTCTTTAGCTTTTGCTTATCTGGAAAGCTATGAATCTCTCCTTAAATTCTAAATGATAATGTTGTCCCATAGAGAATTCTTGTTTGGAAGTTTTTTTAATTTCTCTTTCAGCACTTTGAATGTGCCATACTACTTCCTTCTGGCCTACAAAGTTTCTGCTGAAAAATCTGTTGATTGCCTTATGGGGTTTCCCCTTGTATGTGAAACATTCTTTTTCTCTTCTCACTTTTAGGATTATCTCTTAAATTATCCTTAATTTTTATCATTTTAATTGCAATGTGTCTGGGTGTGGATCTCTTTGGATTCATCTTAGTTGGAACTCTGGGTTTTGTGCATGTGGTTGTCTGATTCCTTCTTCAGACTAGGGAAGTTTTTAGCCTTTATTTCTTTAAGTAATTTTTCTGGCTCTTTTTCTCTCTCTCTTCTCCTTCTTGGTTCCCTATAAGCACTTTTACCACTTGATGTTGTCCCAAAGGTCCCTTAAGATATTTTCACTTTCTTAATTCTGTTTTCATTTTGCTGCTTTGTCTGAGTGAGTTCCATTACTTTGTTTTCTAGCTCATTGATTTGTTCTTCTCCTTCACTCAGCCGGCTGTTGAACCCCTCTAGTGTATTTTTCAGTTCAGTTATAACTTATTTTTGGTTCTTTCTTTCTTTTTTAAGATTGTGTTTATTTATTTGAGAGAGAGAGAGAGAGAGAGAGCGCAAGCAGGGGGAGAAGCAGGCAGAGGGAGAAAGAGGCAGAGGGAGAAGGGGAAGCAGGCTCTCCGCTGAGCAAGGAGACTGATGTAGGGCTCAATCCTTGGACCCTGGGATCATGACCTGAGCCAAAGGCAGATGCTTAACTGAGTGAGCCACCCAGGTGTCCCTTTTAAGTACTTTCGTGTATTTTCTCTCTCTTTGTTGAGGTTCTCCTCACTGCGTTCATCCTTCTCTCAGTGGTGGGTAGGTCTGGCACTCAGTCTGGCTGTAGGACACGTTTGTGACTGCTCTGATCCATTGGTGGGTGGGAAAGCTTGCTATGCCACCATCTTGAAACCAACTCTCAATGTGATTTTTTGTTACAGGAATGTAAAGAGGTCTATGCTTTTTTCTCTCATCAATTACTAGACAGTCTTCAAAAAGCTACACGGTTATCTTTGGACACAATGAAAAGAAGAATATTTGTTTCAAGGCAAGTAGAAAATAAGCTAAGGTCTGGCAATACTATCATAACATAATGCTAATAGTACCTCCTATTTTTATTACTTTAAAATTTTTAAAATTTAAAATATCACATTTATGAAAAGACTGTATGAAAATATATGTGTGATACTTCAAGAATAGTGATCAAATGAACAACCATGTTCCTGGCACCCAGGCCAAGACAAAGAACATTGAACACTATCAGTCCCTTTACCAGTCCTTTCTCAGCTCACCCAAAGGTAACCACTATCCCAAATTCATGTTTATTATTGTCTTGGTTTTCCTTACACCTTACCATATGTTTGTATCCCTAATCAATGTATCATTTAATTTTTCCTGTATCTGAACTCTGTTCAGTATTATGTTTTTGAGATTCATCTATGTTGGTATACTTTATTATACACAATCTGTTTATTCTACTGGTGATGATCATTTGGGTTGTTTCCAGTTCAAGCTATTCTGAATAAAGCCTCTATTAACATTTTTGTACCTGTCTCCTGCTACACTTGCTAAGAATGGAAGAGTTGGGCCCTGGGGTATGTGCATACCTCACTTTACCATGTGATGTCCAACACGAGAGTCCCCAGGGTTCTTCATTCTTGCATGCAGTTGGTATTGTTAAACTAAAAAATTCTTGCCAGCAAGGGGGTGTGAAGTTGTATCTCACTGGGATTTAAATGATCATTTTCTTGGTTAATAATGAGCTTGAACATGTTTTCATGTTTATGAGCCATCTGTGGTCTTTTCTTTCTCTTGTCTTATCACAACTTGGCTTCTCTTTCTTCCATTTTTTCCTTTATTCATTTCTTTCTTTTTTGCCCATTTTTCTGTTGGATTGGACTTCTTCATGGATGTTCACTGTATTTTACTTTGTTGATGATAATATAGCAGATATCTTCTCCCTCCTGTGCCTCTCTTTTCATTCTTTTTATGTATCTTTTACTGAGTTTAGAGTATTCAAGTTTAACAATCTTTTCTTTTAAATATTCAAATTCATTGATCTTTTTCTTGTGATTTTTATGTCTTTGAAAAGAAATCATTCTTTACCTCATAATGTCTTCTAAAATTTTATACTTTTGTCTTTTATATTTAGGCATTTAATCCACATGGTTTTGTGTTTTGTGTGTGTGTGTGTGTTTTGTGTTTAATGCAAGGTAGGAGATCAATATATTTTTTCACATGGTTAATTAATTGAGCAAATGTAAGTTGTTGAAAATATTACTTTTCTCTTTGAGAGATTTATTTATTTATTTATTTAAAAACTTTATTTATTTGGAGGAGAGAGAGAGACGGTGAGAGAGCACAAGCAGGGAGAGGGACAGAGGGAAACAGAGAAACAGACTATCTGCTGTGGTGGAGCCTGACTCGGGGCTTGAATCCTGGGATCCTGAGATCATGACCTGAGCCAAAGGCAGCGCTTAACTGATTGAGCCACCCAGGCGCCCCAAGAGAGTTATTTAAATGACACTGAATCTCTAGATCAGTTTGGGAGAATTAGCATCCTTACAGTATTGACTCTTCCATCCAGAATCATGGATTACCTCTCCATTTAAGTCTTCTTTACTATTTCTTAATGATGTTTTATAATTCTCTCTGTAAAAGTCTTGTGCATTTTTGTTAGATGTATTCGTTGGCTATTCATGGCTGAATTTTAATTTATTAAAATTAAATATATTAAATGTATTTAAATCAATTATTTGATTATTAATATTGATTATTTAATTATTAAGATTTAAATTAATTTGATTTAATTTACTTAAACTAATAAGTAAATTAAATTAATCACTGTTATAATCTCCCAATGTGTTGTGAACACATTGGCAAATTGACAAATTTTCCTTCTCTTTTGGTCAGTTCTTGTTTTATGTGCTTTAAGCCTATGCTTAAAGATGTGTGCAAAGTCATAGTAGTTAAATCTGTTTAGAACACTGTATTTTTATTTTATTCCTTTATGTTTGTTAATCCTAACTCCTCAAATTCTTTTTAGTCTGTTATTAATTTTACTTTACCAGCTTTTTTGGTATATTGCTTTTTAACCCTTTGTTTAAATCTTACTGTACAGTTTTTGTTGTATTTCTTAAAAGATTATTTTTTTAAAGATTTTATTATTTGAGAGAGAGAGAGAGAGAGAGAATGAGAGAGAGAGAGCATGAGGGGAGAGAGGTCAATGGGAGAAGCAGACTCCCTGCCGAACAGGGAGCTGGATGCGGGATTCAATCCTGGGACTCCAGGATTATAACCTGAGCCGAAGGCAGTCGCTTAACCCACTGAGCCACCCCATTCCTGATTATTTTTATTCAATCTGATTATTTCTGCTTTTAAATAGAGTGTAATTTGTTTACATATATTGTGATTTTTTCATGTAGTTATACTTAATTTTTGACATTTCAGCTTGTGTCTTCTTTTAGCATCTGTTTTCTTTGGTTCATTTCATTTCCTCTGTTATCTTTGGGATGGATAATATTTTCCTTCCCACATTTCAGTTTTTTAAGTAGTTATCCTTAAATTGAGAATACGTATGTCTTTCTCCAGTTTTTAAAAAAATACTATCTATGGTTTTTCAGTTTTCTAGTCTTATTTCTAACTACAAGGGCCTTAGCATCCTTTACTCACTGAACTGTATCTACCTTGTTATTGCTGCTTGATGGTTTCATTTTACCTTTTTTTAAACAAGAATACTGGCATATTTTATTAAAATCTCCAGATTCGGGATGCCTGGGTGGCTCAGTTGGTTAAACGGCTGCCTTCGGCTCAGGTCATGATCCCAGCGTCCTGGGATGGAGTCCCACATTGGGCTCCTTGCTCAGCAGGGAGCCTGCTTCTCCCTCTGCCTCTGCCTGCCACTCTGTCTGCCTGTGCTCACTCTCTCTGACAAATAAATAAACAAAATCTTAAAAAAAAAATAAATAAAATCTCCAGATTCTCTTGTGTTTCTTGCATCCCATTGGTTCCTTAGTCAGGGTATATGAGGGGTAAACTCTCTTATTCTTCATTTTAAGTCTGAAAAAAATTGTTTTCTTTTTTTTTCCTTTCCTTTTTTTTTTTTTGGCTTTCATACTCTCATGACAGGCTGGATAAAAAATTCTTGTTTGTCTCTTGGCATTTTGAAAGCATTTCATTTTTTTTTCTGACTTATATTGTTGCTGATATGAAGTCCACAGTAAGTCCAAGTGAAGATTATTTTTTATCCTTGATGTTCTGTAGTTTTCTTCCCTGTGTGGATTTGTCTTTACTTAGTCCTGCTTTGTTCTCAGTGTGCACTTTCTATTCGAGGGTGTATAGCATTCCTCATCCTGGAAAATCCTCAGCAATTTCCTCTTCAGATGTTTCTTCTGGGACTTTCCTTTCATTCTCTTCTGATAGAACTCCTAGCAGTTGAATGTTGAATAGATTAACCACATGATTAATTGTTCCAACCAGGACACTCTTTTGAGTGAAGGGAGACTCTCCAGATGAAATGTCAGGACAGATTTAACCTGGAACTGTCCTAGGCACCGTGGACATGGAGTCATCTCAAATCTTGGGGCTTTTGGTCTGTCCTCCCTGTCTTCTAACTCCTCTGTTATGTTTTGTCTTTTTGCCTTTCTAGGCTACATTATGAGCAAGTATTTCTTTTTCTAGTCTAAAGATGATCTTATCAATTGCATCTTAAATATCTCAATTAGTACTTTTTCCCCTTATTCTCCAGATACTATATCATTTCTGCCTTTTTAATTTAGCAATTTATTATTTCGGGAGAAGAGAGCCTTCATTGATCTCTTTGAATATTCTCAATATACTTATTTTAGAGTTTGTCGGACTTCTATACATTGATTTTATCTGGAGTGAGTTTTTGTTTCAAGTCTTAATTCCTTTAGTCCTCTTTCTTACGGTAAGACTTATTCATGCCCATTGGGATTTTAGTTTATAGGACCTCTCTGAGTGAGAGGTATGTGTGCATGTGCATGCACGTGTACGTTTCTCTCTCCCACCTTGCCTCTCTATCTAGGAGATTCGTTTTTGTCTCCCGTGATCCTGGGAACCTTGAGTACAGAACAAGGTCTTATTTGTTCATGATGACTGCCCCCTGAAGAGATACTGGGGACATGGCAGGCTCAGCCATGGAGCACCCAACTAGCCTGATTTGCTTCCTGGGGTTGCTATGGATTCTTTGGTCACCCAGGCCCACATCTGCTGGAGATGTTGCAGCCGCAGCCAGTAGGCTGATGGACTGTATTTTGTTTTTGCTTTGCCTCTTTACAAGTAGAGGAGCATCACCTTCATTTCCAGCCTTGGGTAGCAAGCTGGGCTGAGGTCCTAGCTCACATGGAGTGTTTCCAATGCCCTGTGGTCTTCAGGAGCCAACCTCCTCCTGTCACTGCCTAATTCCTAGCCACACCCCTGTTTACATGTTCCCGACCCATTTCTGATTCATGTGGATGCTAACCTGGGATTTGAGCATTCTCATGTCCTTTATGTTCCATCTATGAGTGTTACATATTTGGCAAAAAGGTGTTCTTAAAGTCTGAACTGGCTGACTTACAAGTCCTGCAGTATTGAAGTAATTTTGGAAGAGATATACATGAGCATAACATTTCAACATCCTCCTTTGTCTAAACTGTCTTTTTTCTTACCCTCACACCTGAATGCTAGTTTGGTCCGCTTGAATCACAATTTCTCTCTCTCTCTCATTCTACAAATACCGTTTTGTTGGCTCCTTTTGTTTCTACTTTGAGACGAGGGTTCTGCCATTAATCCAGTTTTCTAAGTAACACCCTGTGGTTTGAATGCTTACAGTGTTTTCCCTTTTATTTGGAAATCCACACATTTTACGTTTAGGTATAGATGATTGTTTTCCCATGAGTCCTGTGAGGTACACAGATAATCTTTTGAAGATGATCTGGCAGGTCTATTCTTAGGCTCAGAGAAGGGCTGTGCTTTAAATGACTGTGTATAAGTTTCACGTGCTGGATTGAGGCAGGAAAGCATCTCTGAGCTGAGTGACTCTCTGTAAGCTACTCAGCCTCTCCCTGCCTTGCTTTGTTCATTTGCAAAATGCAAAAAATAATCACAGGATCTCCCTCACATAGTTAATATGAGCATGGAATGTGTTAATTCGTGGAAAGTGTTTGGAAAAGTGCCTGGCGTACATTAGGCATTCAATAAACATTACATTTCTTTATCTTTTTTCTTACCTTGTCTTTATTTTTTGTTTTTATTTTTTATTGTGTTCAGTTAGCCACTATAGTACATAATTAGTCATTGATGCAGGGTTCAATGATTCATCAGTTAAATGTAACACTCAGTGCTCATCGTAGCATGTGCCCTCCTCAATACCCATGATGCTGTTGCCCTCTTCCCCGACTCCCCTCTGAAACCTCCAGATTGTTTTTCAGTGTCCATAGTCTCACAGTTCATCTCCCTCTCTGATTTCTCCCCTTTGGATTTCCTTCCCTTCCCTTATGGCCCTCTGTGCTATTGCTTATGTTCCACATATGAATGAAACCATATAATAATTGTCTTTCTCTCTTTGACTTACTTCACTTAACATAATCCCCTCCGGTTCCATCGTGTCGATGGAAATGGTGGGTATTCATCATTTCTGATGGCTGAATAATATTCCATTTTATATGTGGACCACATCTTCTTTATCCATTCATCTGTTGAAGAGCATATTGGCTCCTTCCACAGTTTGGCTGTTGTGAACATTGCTGCTATGAACACTGGGGTGCATATGCCCCTTCTTTCCACTATGTTTCTATTTGGGGGGTAAATAACCATTAGTTCAATTGCTGGGTCATAGGGTAGCTCTATTCTTAACATCTTGAGGAACCTCCATACTGTTTTCCAGAGTGGCTGCACCAACTTGCATTCCCACCAAGAGTGTAAAAAGGTTCCCCTTTCTCCACATCCTTGCCAACACTTGTTGTTTCCTATCCTAATAATTTTGGCCATTCTAACTGGTGTAAGGTGGTATCTCATTGTGGTTTAGATTTATATTTCCCTGATGGCTAGTGATGTTGAGCATTTTTCATGTGTCTGTTAGCCATTTCTATGTCTTTGTTTTGGAGAAGTGCCTTCTGCCCAGTTTTTGACTGGGTTATTAGCTTTTTGAGTGTTGAGTTTGAGAAGTAAGTTCTTTTTTATTTTTTTAAAAAGATTTTGTTTATTTATTTGACAGACAGAGATCACAAGTAGGCAGAGAGGCAGGCAGAGAGAGAGGGGAAAGCACACTCCCCGCTGAGCAGAAAGCCCAATGTGGGGCTTGATTCCAGGACCCTAGGATCATGACCCAAGCCAAAGGCAGAGGCTTTAACCCACTGAGCCACCCAGGTGCCCCAAGAAGTAAGTTCTTATAGATCTTGGATATCAGCCCTTTATCTGTAATGTCATTTGCAAATATCTTCTCCCATTCTGTGGGTTGCCTCTTTGTTTTGTTGACTGTTTCCTTTACTGTGCAGAAGCTTTTTAACTTGATGAAGTCCCAAAAATTCATTTTTGCTTTTGTTTCATCTGTCTTTGGAGACATGTCTTGAAAGAAATTACTGTGACTGATGTTGAAGAGGTTACTGCCTATGTTCTCCTCCAGGATTTTGATGGATTCCTGTCTCACATTGAGGTCTCTCATCTATTTTGAGTTTATCTTTCTGTATGGTGTAAGGGAATGGTCCAGGTTCATTCTTCTATACGTAGCTGTCCAATTTTCCCAGCACTACTTACTGAAGAGACTGTCTTTTTTCCATTGGATATTTTTTTCCTGATTTGTCAAAGATTGGTTGACCATTGAGTTGAGGGTCCATTTCTGGAGTCTCTATTCTGTTCCACTGGTCTATGTATCTGTTTTTGTGCCAGTACCATGCTGTTTTGGTCATCGTAGCTTTGTAATATAGCTTGAAGTCAGACAACGTGATGCCCCCAGCTTTGTTTTTTTCTTTCATCCTTCCCTTGGTCATTAGGGATCTTTTCTGATTCCATACAAATTTTAGGATTTTTTTGTTCCAGCTGTTTGAAAAATGCCAATGGTATTTTAATAGGGATTGCTTCGAAAGTATAAATATCTCTGGGGAGGATAGGCATTTTAACAGTGTTTATTCTTCCAATCCACATCAATAAAAGAAAAGAAAAGAACCATATGATCCTCTCAATTGATGCAGAAAAAGCATTTGACAAAACACAAATTCCATTCCTGATTAAAACTCTCCAGAGTATAGGGATAGAAGGAATATTCCTCAATATCATAAAAACCATCTATGAAAAGCCCAGAGTGAATATCATTATCAACAGATCAGGAATACGACAGGGATGCCCACTTTCACCACTGTTGTTCAAGATAGTATTAGAAGTCCTAGCTTCAGCAATCAGACAACAGAAAGAAATGGAAGGCATCCAAATTGGCAAAGAAGTGAAACTCTCCCTCTTTGCCGATGACACGATACTTTATGTGGCAAATCCAAAATACTGCACCCCCAAATTACTAGGACTCATACAGCAGTTCAGCAATGTGGCAGGACACAAAACCCATGCACAGAAATCAGTTGCTTTTCTGTATAGAAATGTACAGAAATCTAACAATGTAACTATAGAAAGAGAAATTAAGGAATCAGTTCCATTCACAATAGCAACAAAAAATGTAAGATACCTAGGAATAAACCTAACTGAAGACATAAAGGATCTATACTTTATGTCTATATACATAAGTGTATGTACATGAAAGAAATTGAGGAAGACACAAAAAGGTGGAAACATATTACCTTGTCTTTAAATAGTATCTATCTCTTTGTAAATTACTGAATGATCTAGTGCGCTGTTTACTGCCTCTGTTGCTTTCAAATGTTTATAAAACTCTTTCTTAATCTGGCATTCTGCCCTTTCAAATACAGTTTACACTTGTCTTATTGCTGCATCTCGAATTCCACAATGAGACTATGAATTAGGGGTTTTCCCCCCTTTATTTGCTCACTTTTGGTTCAAAGACTTCCTTGCAATAATAAGTTTATCTGGGAACCAATGGTCCTGCATCCTAAAGTGAGTCTTCATGTTGAAGGCTTTGTGTTTCTTATGACACCCCCTACCCCCATCTGCTTGCATATAAATGCAGGTGTAGTTTTTCAGTAATTTCCCAGCATGTGAAACCTACACACTGATCTTAAGAAGAGACCTATTTTATTATCTTCAAAAGATCCTCTCTGTACCTGGAAGCATTCATGGGAAAAATCACCTACGCCTAATCATAAAATTTGTGGATTTCCAGAATCAAAGGGAAAACCCTGTAAGCATCAACAGGGTGTTACTTAGAAAACTAGATTAAGGGCAGAACCCTCTTCTGAAAGTAGAAACAAAGGAGCCAATAAAACGGTATTTGTAGAGTGAGAGAATGAAATTGTGATTCAAGCGGAAAGCATTTCTTGCTATGGAGAGCAATAAAACGTGTATTGTAATTTTGTCTGGGATGGGGACAGAGGTCAAGGCAGACAGAGATAACTAATTTGCAGCTCTGATGTTTGTTCTTCATTATTTGTACTCGTGTCTCTGTATGTACTTCTGTCTGAGCATGAACATGTCGTTTAAAAAAACAATTTTAGGGGTGCCTGGGTAGCTTAGGTAAGTGTTGGACTCTTGATTTTGGCTCAGGTTATGATCTCAGGGTGGTGAGATTGAGTCCCATGTCAGGCTCCGTGGTGGGCGCGGAGCCTGCCTAAGATTGTCTCTTCTTCTGCCTCTTCCCTGCACTTCTCTCTCTAAAACAAAACCAAAACAAACAAACAAACAAAAAAAGTTTTGGAGGGCTTTGACCAGAATTCTCTTGTGTAATCTTGCAAAAAAGTATATATAAAAATATAAAATATATGAAGGTATTTTTTTGTTGGTGGTGGTGATCTTGTCTGGCTTCTGTTACAGGGCAGGAACAGGATGTACTTTTATTAATTTAAAAAAAGATTTTATTTATTTATTTATTTGAGAGAGAGAGCAAGAGAGAGAAAGACCGAAAGCGGGGTGGGTGGGGGGAGCACTGGTTGGGGAGGAGGTGGAGAGGGGCAAGCAGATTCCAGGCTGAGCAGGGAACCGGACATGGGGTTCAATTTCAGGACCCTGGGATCATAACCACAGCCAAAGTCAGATGCTTAACTAAGTCACCCAGGCGGCCCTGGGATGTGCTTTTAGTAAACAATATTAAATGGTTATTACTGAGAGAGAGCAACATTAAAATGCTAGAAAGTATATGGGAGACTAATATTTCACTTCTAATAATATTAAATCATTATGTTTTCTTAGTTCTCCGAAATATATGGTTTTATTATAAGTAACATTCCCCATGTAATTTGGTATTTTGAAAATGGTCTTTATTTTTAGGATCAAAAATGGTAACAGAACCAAGCTTTTATGAAATTTCAGGTTAAGTTTTATAAGTTAAATGTCCATCTTCTTCCAGCCACCATGGACGAAGGCGATCAGAAGATATTATTTCCTTTATAAAAACTGAAGTACATCTAGCAATTCCAAATGTGGTAAGTATAATTAAATATTCACATTAATACAATGATATTTTCATAGTGTTTAAAGAAGTACAGCACTACAGCTGAACTTTCATTTAGAATAGCTGCTTGGTTCTATGTCTTTTTAGCTCCACCAGTATTTAATGAAAAGCAGAACATTATTTCAATCTATTATAAACAATTACTCTGCATAGTTCATGCTGTATTGATGGTTGACATAAGAGATGAGTTAAGCAGCCATCAGTCAGCAAGTACTCTAAAAATATTCTTGCTTTTTCTTTCTTCAAGCATTAAATGATCTGAACAGTCTACCTCAGAGGTCCAGATCCCTAACCCCCCAACACACCAAGAATGGCAGGTAACCAAGAATGGCAGAAGAGAAAGAAAGAAAGGGCCTATGATCTGAGCACAGGGACACTTACGCCTTCTCCTGGCAGGTGTTTCTACCACCGTCCCAGCTGCCCCTTGGCATTTGGAACTCCGGGTCACACAGGATGACTGGGGTCCATTTTGTGATGTGCCACAGGATAAGGAGAGGCAGGAAAATCCGTGACTCATCTCCTACCTTTGACACTAACACGGTTTGGGCTCCCCGAGGAGAGCTTCTGGGCTTATTTGGCACATTTCCAAGAATTGAGGTCAAAACCTTGGTGGTATAGCTTCTTCAGTCACTTTGCTTTCTGGGTTCCAACACAGAGTTCACAATTTCTGGCTTGGCATCCAGAAATTTCCCTCACAGGGAAAGGATGACAAGGACTGTGCTTGACCTGTTTAGCCTGCAGGAAATGACAGAATGGGCAAACCTCAGGATAGAGAAAATCCACAGCCTATCCTCCTCTAATAGCCCTCTCCTCAGAGCAGCCTTCCACTGGGCCAGCTGGGGTTTTCCTACCCAGTGGGGGGTAATCTGGTGAGAAACAGAGGGATGGGTGGTACTTGGCACCAGTACCAGGAGCCCGATTCTTCTCTCCACAGGTAATGATTCCTAGTTTGGATGACATTCAACAAGCCATCAATCGGATGATCCAGCTTACCTTGGAGGTCAGCAGAGGAGTGGCTCACTGGGGGCAACAGCAGACCCGTCACATCAAGCCTGGCATCACCAGTCCCAGCCGTACTGCGACTGATGTGACCCCTGTAAACGCAGGAAAACCGGCAAAGAAGGAAGAGAGTAAGAATGTTAAAACAAATCTCAGATTAATAGAATCTTAGAATTGTAACAACTAGTCAGTGGTCTTTATGATTCTTCTGGGTATGACAGCATATAGATTTAAAAAATTTTTAATTCCAGTGTAGCTAACATATGGTGTTATATTAGCTTCAGGTGTATAAGATAAGGATTCAACACTTCCATATATTACTGACTACTCATCAAGATAAGGAGACTCTTGATTCCTTTCACCTGTTTCCTTCAGCACCCCCCCACCCCGCCCCCTGCCCCACCTCCCCTCTGGTCACCATCTGTTTGCTCTCTATAGTTAAGAATCTGCTTTTTGGTTTGTCTCCTTTTTTTCCCCTTTGTTCATTTGTTTTGTTTCTTAAATTCCACACATGACTGAAACCATATGGTATTTGTCTTTCTCTGACTGGCTTATTTCACTTAGCATTGTACTCCCTAGCATTATACTCCAGCCATGTTGTTGCAAATGGCAAGGTTCCATTCTTTTTTATGGCTGATTTTTTAAGTAATTTCTACATGTTTATTAAATTTTGCATTAAAAATTTAAAAATCAGTGTTTTCCATACTCCATCATAAATATAACATGCAGACATTTTCATCCAGAGTTTGGACATAGGTGAACAAGGATTTCTATCACTGCTCTACTATCATAATCTTAGATTCAAAGAAAAATTATAACAAGGCTTAGTACTAATTCAACTTTCAGCATTGTATTTGGTCCAATGAACTTAATTTGTCAGAACATGATACTTAAAAGTTCTGGGTCGGGGGAGGGGTCAAGATGGCGGAGAAGTAGCAGGCTGAGACGACATCAGCCAGCAGGAGATCAGCTAGATAGCCTATCAAACCATTCCGAACACCTACGAATCCAACAGGAGATCGAAGAGAAGAAAAACAACAATTCTAGAAACAGAAAATCGACCACTTTTTAAAAGGTAGGACCAGCGGAGAAGTGAATCCAATGCGACGGGAAGATAGACCCCAGGGGGAGGGGCCGGATCCCGGCAAGCAGCGGAGCACAAAATCAGGACTATTAAAAGACTGCTCCACGGAGGGACATCGCTCCAGAGGCTAGACTGGGGTGAGGACCTCGCGGGGATAGCGTGGACTCAGGTCCCGCGGGGTCACAGAAGGATCGGGGGTGTCTGAGTGTCCCAGAGCTCACAGGTATTGGAGCGAGGAAACCGGCTGCGGAGACAGAGCCGAGGTTTCCTAGAGCCGTAGTCTGTGACATGGGCCGGTGCTCTGTGCAAGGGCTCCCCACAAGATCCGGGGAGACTCCGACTCAGGAGAGCTCAGGGATCTACGGGGTTCAGAGACTCCAGGTGGGACTCTGCCAGAGATAGAGACGCTTGGTCACAGGCTGGGTGAGCTCGGAGCGCTCCCAGAAGCAAGTGAGACGGGACTGATTATGCACGATTTTCCCCAAACGCAGCCGGAGGCTGGGGAGATGGAAGTAATTAAACGCTTTTCTCTGAAGCCGCACTGAAGACTAGGGCCCCTAGCTCTCGGCTCCTCCGAACCGGAGATTGGGAGGCCGCCATTTTCATTCCCATCCTCCGGAACTCTACGGAAAGTGTTCAGGGAACAAAAGCTCCCGAAAGCGAACCTGAGAGGATTACTTAGCCCGGCCCCTGGTAAGGGCGGTGCAATTCCGCCTGGGGCAGAGACACTTGAGAATCACTACAACAGGCCTCTCCCCCAGAAGATCAACAAGGAATCCAGCCAAGACCAAGATCACTTAACAAGGAGAACAGCGGTTTCTTATCTGGACAAAATGACAAGGCGGAAAAACTCACCACAAAAAAAAGAACAGGAGGCAGGACCGAAGGCTAGGGACCTAATCAATACAGACATTGGTAATATGTCAGATCTGGAATTCAGGACGACGATTCTCAAGGTTCTAGCCGGGCTCGAAAAAGGCATGGAAGATATTAGAGAAACCCTGTCAGGAGAAATAAAAGCCCGTTCTGGAGAAATAAAAGAACTAAAGTCTAATCAAGTTGAAATAAAAAAAGCTATTAATGAGGTGCAATAAAAAATGGAGGCTCTTACTGCTAGGATAAATGAGGCAGACGAAAGAATTAGTGATATAGAAGACCAAATGACAGAGAATAAAGAAGCTGAGCAAAAGAGAGACAAACAACTACTGGACCATGAGGGGAGAATTCGAGAGATAAGTGATGCCATAAGACGAAACAACATTAGAATAACTGGGATTCCAGAAGAAGAAGAAAGAGAAATAGGAGCAGAAGGTATACTGGAGAGGATTATTGTAGAGAATTTCCCTAATATAGCAAGGGGAACAAGCATCAAAATCCAGGAGGTGCAGAGAACACCCCTCAAAATCAATAGGAATTGGTCCACACCCCGCCATCTAATAGTAAAATTTACAAGTCTTAGCGACAAAGAGAAAATGCTGAAAGCAGCACGGGACAAGAAGTCTGTAACGTACAATGGTTAAAAATATTAGATTGGCAGGAGACTTATCCACAGAGACCTGGCAGGCCAGAAAGAACTGGCATGATATATTCAGAGCACTAAACGAGAAAAACATGCAGCCAAGAATACTTTATCCAGCTAGGTTATCATTGAAAATAGAAGGAGAGATTAAAAGCTTCCAGGACAAACAAAAACTGAAAGAATTTGTAAACACCAAACCAGCTCTACAGGAAATATTGAAAGGGGTCCTCTAAGCAAAGAGAGACCCTAAAAGTATTATCAGAAAGGAACAGAGACAATATACAGTAACAATCACCTTACAGGCAATACAATGGCACTAAATTCATATCTCTCAATAGTTACCCTGAATGTAAATGGGCTAAATGCCCCAATCAAAAGACACAGGGTTTCAGAATGGATAAAAAAACAAAACCCATCCATATGCTGCCTACAAGAAACTCATCTTAGACCTGAAGACACCTCCAGATTGAAAGTGAGGGGGTGGAAAACAATTTACCATGCTAATGGACATCAGAAGAAAGCTGGGGTGGCAATCCTTATATCAGATCAATTAGATTTTAAGCCAAAGACTATAATAAGAGATGAGGAAGGACACTATATCATACTCAAAGGGTCTGTCCAGCAAGAAGATCTAACAATTTTAAATATCTATGCCCCTAACATGGGAGCAGCCAACTATATAAACCAATTAATAACAAAATCAAAGAAACACATTGACAAGAATACAATAATACTAGGAGACTTTAACACACCCCTCACTGAAATGGACAGATCATCCAAGCAAAAGATCAACAAGGAAATAAAGGTCTTAAATGACACCCTGGACCAGATGGACATCACAGTTATATTCAGAACATTCTATCCCAAAGCAACAGAATACACATTCTTCTCTAGTGCCCATGGAACATTCTCCAGAATAGATCACATCCTGGGTCATAAATCAGGTCTCAACAGGTATCAAAAGATTGGGATCATTCCCTGCATATTTTCAGACCACAATGCTCTGAAGCTAGAACTCAATCACAAGAGGAAATTTGGAAAGAGCACAAATACATGGAGACTCAACAGCATCCTTCTAAAGAATGAATGGGTCAACCAGGAAATTAAAGAAGAATTGAAAAAAACCATGGAAACAAATGATAATGAAAACACAACGGTCCAAAATCTGTGGGACACAGCAAAGGCAGTCCTGAGAGGAAAATATATAGCCATACGAGCCTATCTCAAGAAACAGGAAAGGTCTCAAATACACAACCTAACCCTACACCTAAAGGAGCTCCAGAAAGAACAACAAAGAAAGCCTAAACCCAGCAGGAGAAGAGAAATAATAAAGATCAAAGCAGAAATCAATGAAATAGAAACCAAAAAAACAATAGAACAAATCAATGAAACTAGGAGCTGGTTCTTTGAAAGAATTAATAAGATTGATAAACCCCTGGCCAGACTTATCCAAAAGAAAAGAGAAAGGACCCAAATAAATAAAATCATGAATGAAAGAGGAGAGATCACAACCAACACCAAAGAAATACAAACAATCATAAGAACATATTATGAACAACTCTATGCCAACAAATTCGACAATCTGGAAGAAATGGATGCTTTCCTAGAGACATATAAACTGCCAAAACTGAACCAGGAAGAAATAGAAAACCTGAATAGGCCCATAACCAGTAAGGAGATTGAAACAGTCATCAAAAATCTCCAAACAAACAAAAGCCCAGGGCCAGATGGCTTCCCAGGGGAATTCTACCAAACATTTAAAGAAGAATTAATTCCTATTCTCCTGAAACTGTTCCAAAAAATAGAAATGGAAGGAAAACTTCCAAACTCATTTTATGAGGCCAGCATCACCTTGATCCCCAAACCAGACAAGGATCCCATCAAAAAAGAGAATTACAGACCAATATCCTTGATGAACACAGATGCGAAAATTCTCACCAAAATACTAGCCAATAGGATCCAACAGTACATTAAAAGGATTATTCACCACGACCAAGTGGGATTTATTCCAGGGCAGCAGGGTTGGTTCAACATCCGCAAATCAATCAATGTGATACAGTACATCAACAAAAGAAAGAACAAGAACCATATGATACTCTCAATAGATGCTGAAAAAGCATTTGATAAAGTGCAACATCCCTTCCTAATCAAAACTCTTCAAAGTGTAGGGATAGAAGGCACATACCTCAATATTATCAAAGCCATCTATGAAAAACCCACGGCAAGTATCATTCTCAATGGAGAAAAACTGAGAGCTTTTCCGTTAAGGTCAGGAACACAGCAGGGATGTCCACTATCACCACTGCTATTCAACATAGTACTAGAAGTCCTAGCCTCAGCAATCAGACAACAAAAAGAAATTAAAGGCATCCAAATCGGCAAAGAAGAAGTCAAACTATCGCTCTTTGCAGATGATATGATACTATATGTGGAAAACCCAAAAGGCTCCACTCCAAAACTGCTAGAGCTTGTACAGGAATTCAGTAAAGTGTCAGGATATAAAATCAATGCACAGAAATCAGTTGCATTTCTTTACACCAACAACAAGACAGAAGAAAGAGAAATTAAGGAGTCAATCCCATTTACAATTACACCCAAAACCATAAGATACCTAGGAATAAACCTAACCAAAGAGGCAAAGAATCTATACTCAGAGAACTATAAAGTACTCATGAAAGAAATTGAGGAAGACACAAAGAAATGGAAAAATGTTCCATGCTCATGGCTTGGAAGAATAAATATTGTGAAAATGTCTATGCTACCTAAAGCTATCTACACATTTAATGCAATGCCTATCAAAATCCCATCCAATTTTTTCAAAGAAATGGAACAAATAATCCTAAAATTTATATGGAACCAGAAAAGACCTCGAATAGCCAAAGGAATATTGAAAAAGAAAGCCAAAGTTGGTGGCATCACAATCCCAGACTTCAAACTCTACTACAAAGCTGTCATCATCAAGACAGTATGATACTGGCACAAAAACAGACACATAGATCAATGGAACAGAATAGAGAGCCCAGAAATAGACCCTCAACTCTATGGTCAACTAATCTTCGACAAAGCAGGAAAGAACATCCAATGGAAAAAAGATAGCCTCTTCAACAAATGGTGTTGGGAAAATTGGACAGCCACATGCAGAAAAATGACATTGGACCATTTCCTTACACCACACACGAAAATAGACTCAAAATGCATGAAGGACCTCAACGTGAGAAAGGAATCCATCAAAATCCTTGAGGAGAACACAGGCAGCAACCTCTTCGACCTCAGCCGCAGCAACTTCTTCCTAGGAACAACGCCAAAGGCAAGGGAAGCAAGGGAAAAAATGAACTATTGGGACTTCATCAAGATCAAAAGCTTTTGCACAGCAAAGGAAACAGTCAACAAAACCAAAAGACAACTGACAGAGTGGGAGAAGATATCTGCAAACGACATATCAGATAAAGGGCTAGTATCCAAAATCTATAAAGAGCTTAGCGAACTCAACACCCAAAGAACAAATAATCCAATCAAGAAATGGGCAGAGGACATGAACAGACATTTCTGCAAAGAAGACATTCAGATGGCCAACAGACACATGAAAAAGTGCTCCACATCACTGGGCATCAGGGAAATACAAATCAAAACCACAATGAGATACCACCTCACACCAGTCAGAATGGCTAAAATGAACAAGTCAGGAAATGACAGATGCTGGCGAGGATGTGGAGAAAGGGGAACCCTCCTCCACTGTTGGTGGGAATGCAAGCTGGTGCAACCACTCTGGAAAACAGCATGGAGGTTCCTCAAAAAATTGAAAATAGAGCTACCTTATGACCCAGCAATTGCACTACTGGGTATTTACCCTAAAGATACAAACGTAGTGATCCGAAGGGGCACGTGTACCTAAATGTTTATAGCAGCAATGTCCACAATAGCCAAGTTATGGAAAGAACCTAGATGTCCATCAACAGATGAATGGATAGAGAAGAGGTGGTATATATATACAATAGAATACTATGCAGCCATCAAAAGAAATGAAATCTTGCCATTTGCGACGACATGGATGGATATTACATGGATGGATATTATGCTTGGCGAAATAAGTGAATCGGAGAAAGACAATTATCATATGATCTCCCTGATATGAGGAAGTGGAGATGCAATGGGGGTGGGGGTTAAGGGGTAGGAAAAGAATAAATGAAGGTATTACGCTTAGAGAAATAAGTCAATCGGAGAAAGACAACTATCATATGATCTCCCTGATATGAGGAAGTGGAGATGCAAGGGGGGTGGGGGTTAAGGGGGAAGGAAAAGAATAAATGAAACTAGATGGGATCAGGAGGGAGACAAACCAAAAGAGACTCTTAATGTCATAAAACAAACTGAGGGGGGTGAGGGGGAGGGGTGTTGGGAGAGCGTGGTGGGGTTACATTATATGTTTAAATAAAAATAAAAATTAAAAAAAAAAAACAAGTAAGATACCATGGATGCACCGACACTGCTCTGATTATATCTGTGGTCTCATGGGGTATTCCCTACAACCAGCTAATGGAGGATGAAAAATCTCAGGCCCAGTCTATGTTGAGTTGGTTTGATATATTGGTGTGAGTTGAAAATGGACTACTGCACTACAGACTATAAGGTGTGGCCCTTAAGGACAACAAGAAGGGTACCTTCCCCCAGTAGGCAGAGCTTCAAGCAGTGTATCCTTTTGAAGGAGAGGTGAATGATCTGAAGCAAAGATATACATGACTCTTGGACAGTAATGAGTGGCTAGACTGGTTGTTCAAGACCTAGAAGGAACAACATTGAAAATCAGAGGCAAGGAGGTCTGGGGAAAAAGCATGTGAGTGTGTCTATGTATACACATAAAATAGCTGGCAAAGGAAATATTAATGCCATCCTTTTTTTCAGAAATGTTAAAAAATTTGTCCAGGGGTGCCTGGATGGCTCAGTTAAGCCTCTGCCTTGGCTCAGGTCATTATCTCAGGGTCCTGGGATCCAGCCCTGTGTCAAGCTTGGTGCTCAGTGGGGACTCTGCTTAAGGGTTCTCTCCTTCTTCCTCTGTCCCTCACCTCTTTCGCTGTCTCTCTCTCAAATAAATAAATCTTTTAAAAAAATTTAAAAATGATAATGGAAAAAGATTGGTCCACTGCCCTGGCCATAGTCCTGCTGTGGATTCCATTACATGGCTCATAAACACAACCCTGCCAGATGTTCTGATTATGACGAGACCTCTATTTTACAGATCTAAGTGATAGGACTTAGCTATGATCCTAACCCAGGGCTTCTCCACAAAAGGCTTTTGTAAATTTGGAGTAAAGCTGAAGCCAGACTGGATACAGATATTTAGCTTCTTTTTTTCTGAGAACCTTATTCTAATATGGGCAATTATTGTTCTTTCCTTTACAACTAGGTTTGTGCTTAGTGCTCAGTTAAAAAAAATAAACAGTATATTATTTAGAGATAAGCATGTTGGTTTATCTTCAATGAAAATTCAGGATCCTGGTTACCTCTGAGAGTAAGGGTTGAATATATGATTGAAGAGGACCTAGAGGGGATTACTGATGTATTATTACCATTCTTCCCTTAACCTGGGTACTGAGTACATTGAAATTATTTTCCTTCTTATTTAGTATGATTTTTATATGTCATATTCTTTTTTAAAAAAGATTTTATTTATTTATTTGACAGGCAGAGATCACAAGTAGGCAGAGAGGCAGGCAGAGAGATGGGGAAGCAGGCTCCCCGCTGAGCAGAGAACCCGATGCAGGGCTCGATCCCAGGACCCTGAGATCATGACCTGAGCCAAAGGCAGAGGCTTAACCCACTGAGCCACCCAGGGGCCCCTTATATGTCATATTCTTATTTAACTACTGTTTTATATATGCTGCTGTATATATGATATATTTCAGTCATCCATACACATTCTTTCAGCACACTATGAAGGATTTTCTGCTAATGGTATCTGTGGAAAAATTTAGAAGCATTTATTTCCCATTAAATTGAAGAATAAAACAAAGAAGCCTGCTATCATCACCTCTATTCAATATTTCATTGGAGAAATCAGACAATAAAAGTGAGATAATTGGAAAGGAAAACTAAGGTTATCCTTACTTTAAAGATTATGCATAGGAAATCCAATGAATCTAGAGATGTCTTTTAGAACTAATAAGTTCAATAATGTTAATGTATAAAAGGCCAACATACAAAAGTATTTCTATAATGGTCAATAATTCAATTAGAATGTAATAGAATTGTATGTCAGTTATATCTCAATAAAGCTGGGGAAAATGTAATAGAAAAATGGGCTTTTCAATAGCCAAAAAACCACAAGGTAGTAATAAATAAATGTAAAAAATATTTGCATAGCATTTTTGGAGAAAATAATTATTATAGAATGGTATAATGGAAAATAGGAATAAATCTACAACATAAAGATCTTCATTTGTTAGTTAATTTACAAACTCAATATAACT
>ML093258.1:63294-95544 GCA_003697995.1 Taxidea taxus jeffersonii | reverse complement strand
AAAAAAAAAAAATTGAGAGACATTCTACAAACTA
Source organism: Taxidea taxus jeffersonii (assembly GCA_003697995.1). Taxonomy (NCBI): domain Eukaryota; kingdom Metazoa; phylum Chordata; class Mammalia; order Carnivora; family Mustelidae; genus Taxidea; species Taxidea taxus. Next base: position 95,510 of record ML093258.1, on the reverse strand, counting down.
ACATTACTTTTCAAAGTGTTGAGGTCATGAAAGACAAGGAAGGTATGAGAAACTGTCACTGTGGAGGAAACTAAGGGAACAAGACAACTGACTGTGATAAAGAATTTTGGCTTCGATCTTGGAAGAAAAAAAGACATTAGTAGAAAAACTGATGAAATTAGAATGGAAACTATCCTTTAGATTAGAGGTTGACTAACTCTGGCCCAAAGGCCAAATCTGGCCTGTCACCTGTTACTTAAATAAAGTTTTATTGGAAGATAGCCATCGTCATTCATTTCACATATTACCCATGGCTACTTTCTTGCACTGGCAGAACTGAGTAGCTGTGACAGAGACCCTAAGTCCTGCAAAATCTAAAATGTTTGCTAGCTCAAAAAAGGGGGGGGGGGGGGGGGGGTGTCTGGGTGGCTCAGTCAGTTGAGTATCATTCTCTTGATCTCTGCTCAAGTCTTGATCTCGGGGTCATGAGTTCAAGCCCTGTGTTGGGCTCCACACTGGGCATGGAGCCTACTTTTCAAAAACAGTAATAATAAAATAAAATTAAAATTAAATAAAGTAAAATGTTTGCTATCTCAGAGACAGCACCAGGGTGAGACAAGCAGGATGCCTAGGTTTAAGGTGGTTCTCTCTCTCTCTCTCTCTCTTAGGTTTCTGCACTTGGACAACCCTGAGAGCGCCTCCTTAAATTTTGTGTCCTGGGTGGCTCAGTTGGTTAAGAGTCTGCCTTCAGCTCAGGTCCTGATCCCAGGTTCCCGCTCAGCAGGTAACCTGCTTCTCCCTCTGCTTGCTCTGCCTGCCACTCCCCCTGATTTTGCTTGCACTCTCTCTCTTTCTTTCTCTTCCTCCGGCAAATAAATAAATAAAATCTTTGAAAAAAAACTTGAAAAAAAAGTTTGTGTCCTAAGTACCCTTCTTGTCTCACTCTAGTCCTGACTGTCTATCTGGTCTTTTACCAAAAAAGAAAAAAAAAAAAAAAGAATGTCTGTTGATCCCTGGTTAAGTTAATACTTTTGTACCAGTGTTAATTTTCTGATTTGCATAATTTTACTGTGCATGATAATTGTAAATATAATGTTTACACTAAGGGAAGCCAGATGCAGTGTATATACGAACTCTGTTATTTCTGCAACTTTTCTGTAAGTCAAAAATTATTCAAATACGTGGAGCACAGAGGACTTTTAGAGCAGTGAAACTACTCTGTATGATAAATGTCATTATACGTTGTCCAAACCCATAGAATGTACAAACCCAAGAGTGAACCATAATACAAACTATGGACTTTGGAATGATAGTGACGTGTGAGTGTAGGTTCATCACTGTAACAAGTGAACCATTCTAGTGGAGATGTTGATAATGAGTGGTGGGGTAGGGGGGCGGGGGCGCCTATGCATGAAGGGAGGGAAGGAAGTATAGGGGAAAGCTCTATACCTTCTGCTCAATTTTGCTATGAATCCAAAACTGCTCTTAAAAAGTATTAAAAACCATTGAGGGGGGGGGCCGGGGGGGCCTGGGTGGCTCAGTTGGTTAAGTACCTTCAGTTCAGATAGTGATCTTGGGGTCCTGGGAGGGAGCTTCATGTCAGGCTCCCTGCTCAGTGGAGAGTCTGCTTCTCCCTTTCCCTATGCCTTTCCCCTACTCCCCCTTGTGTTCTCTCCTCTCTCTCTCTCTCTCTCTCTCTCTCAAATAAAGAAATAATATCTTTAGGGCATGTCTGGGTGTCTCAGTCAGTTAAGCATCTACTTTTGGATCTGGTAATGATCCCATAGTCCCGGGATCAAACCCTACACCCTCGGATCGAACCCCACATCTGCTTCCCTGTTCAACAGGAAACCTGCTTCTCCCTCTGCCTGCTGCTCCCCCTGCTTGTGCTCTCTCTCTCTCCCTGACAAATAAATAAATAAAATCTTTTAAAAAATTTTTAAAAAAGAAAAAATCATTTTGGAGGGTGCCTGGCTGGTTCAGTCAGTAGAGCATGGGATTCTCCCACATTGTGTATAAATATTACTTAAAAATAATTTTTTTTTTAAAAAAGAGATCATTAGGGGTCACCTGACTAGCTCAGTCAGTAGAGCATATGACTCTTGATCTTGGGGTCATAAGGTCAAGCCCCAGGTTGGGCATAGAACTTACTCAAAAAAAAAAAAAAAAAAAAGGAAAAAATTTTTCAAAATAAAACATTTTTTAAAATGCCAATTATGCAGTAGTCTAAACTTACAAAGTTCCAAGTGTACAGTATTACTGTGAGGCCAAAGCAATGCTCATGCCCACGCCCACACCCACAATGTGCCAGGCACTATTCTAAGGACTTTATTTATTGCGTCTCATTTAATCCCCACAACAACTCTATGAGGAGGGTACTATTACTATCCCCATTTGCAGATTAGGAAACAAAGGCAGAGAAAAGCTAAACCATTTTCCAAGATCACATAGCTAGTAAATGGTAAGAAAAAAACACGTGTCTCCATTTATCTATCAAGTTTATGCTCAATTTTCAAGTCTGTGAAATCTTGAAATCAGGATATCTTCTTATCAATACTACTGAAATGGTAACCAAATATCAAAAAATTAAGTAAGGTATAAACCACAGAGGATGCCTTATACACTAGTGGTGTGTTTATTAATAAGGACTTTAGAAGATTTCATAACATGTGTCTTTTGTGTAAAATCTGATTCAAGGCAAAAAAGCTAACTAACTTGGGTGAGGGTGGTGGGGTTACATTATATGTTTAAATAAAGCTTAAATAAAGTAAAAAAAAAAAAAAGCTAACTAACTTGGAATCAACTTTCAGTAAATGTTTTTGAAATGAGGGTATGTTGTTTTCCACTCAGCACTGTGGAAATCGTTCCGGGGTTTATATATGTCATTTCATTAATTTTCAACAGAAGCCTTAAATTTTAAGAACTATATACTAAAGCAAAAGAATTATATGTATGTGTGTCAACACAGTTGTTATAAATACAATCAAAATATAAGTTGCATAAGTTGCTTTGAAATTATAATTGCTAAATTGCTTTTGAGTATGAATAGTTCTGGTCAACTTTTTAAAGCATCATATCAAGGAATATTTAAAGTGAAAGAAATCCATCCACTACAAATCAACTAAAGGAAACGTCACACTTAATACTCAAAAAATGGAATTAAAATATTTTCAAGGTGTCTGGCTGGCTCAGTCAGTACAGCATGTGACTCTTGATCTTGGGGTTGTGAGTTCAAGTCCCACACTGGGTGTGGAGATTACTTACAAATAAAAAAATTAAATATTTTTAAATGGGAAAGATATATATGAAAACAGGGGAAAGATACATATAAAAAGAACTGACAAAATTGTGACAGATCATTTTAAATAAATGATTATAATCTAAACATGTTATGTCATTGGCAGAATCAGTAAAGAAGGAATGGCAAGACAATGCTTTTATTCTTTTAATATATGTCACAGTACATATAGGGAAGTTTGACTATAACTGGTAACAAAATTGCTAGCTATAATGAAAGAGACTGTCATAAACATTATAAATAAACAATAGGATCATTTTTTCAATCTATTCGAAACTTATCCTCCTTCTTCTTTGTAGACTGAGGAAATAATAACATAACTACAAAAGACTGATTAAAAGGGTCTAAACATTTATTATGGGGATATGACCTTTACTTTATAACTTAGAATAATAATATGTCTTTAAATCCAAACTGTGAAGCTTATCAAGTTAAATTATGTTCCCTTGATTTTAAGAAGCTCCTTCAAAAACTATTTGGCAATAGCATAATTCATAACACAGATGGTAAAAACGTCAATAAGCTTTCTCAATTGCTATAAGTAAATCACCACTAAAGTAAACAAGAGTGACATATTACCCTAAAGGAGAAATATACAGCTAAAGGAGTATTATAACCTGGTGTGTGCATATGTGTGTGTGTGTGTGTGTGTGTGTGTGTGTTTAACTACAAGATACGTAAGGTAACTCCCTCAGTGTAATGAAGATAGAGATTTTAATCCTTTAGTCCAACGTCACATTTTATTTTCCAAACAAAATTAAGCATATTTTATTACTAAACTCCAGCCTTATGAAACAAAGATAAATAGAAAAGAATTTTGCTTTAAAATATTTTATTACTAGCTATATTTTAGCAATAAAATATTTTAATAATTATTATATGAAATATAATATATTTAATAATATAATTGAAATGTACTTCCTATTCATCTCAATGGTATTAAAAACATTGAAAAACTAGGAATAAATGAAATATTTAACAATAAGGGAACAATCAATTGTGATACAACAACAAAATGAAATGTGCAACATTAAAATATGTATAAAGAGTATTTAATAACATGGAGAAATCCCTGAGTGGGTAAAAAGCAGGAATCAACAAGTAAATATATAATATCTTCCCAAACATGTCGCCAAAAATATATATACAGGAAAAAGACTAAAGATTAATAAATCACATATTAATAGCATTATCCCTGGGAAGTAGAATTGTAAATGAGTTTTCCATAATTTAAAAAACTTTTACTGCATTCATCATTGTCTATGTGGTCCTTTAAAAACATTATTTTATTGTAGATCCAGTGAACAACTACAGACCTTTTCACATATTTTGTTTCAGAAGCCACCCTTTTAAGTAATTTCTCGCACATGATTTAAAATGTTAACATAAAAGGATGTTTCTTGGTTTATATAATTTAACTGCTCTTGTAAAAGTATATATTTTAATAAAACATTTTAAAAACACTAATTACTAGAAAAGTAGATTTCATCTAAATTTTAGTATAAATTACCATAATGAAGCTACAGCCTAGGTAATCTGTGAAACACCACCAAGAGCATTACAAAAATTCAAATTTTTCAAACAAGATTCAAACAAATTTTTCAAACAAAATTTCAAATACGTATCTTTAGTGTATTTGAAATAGAGTCCATGGCCATGTCCCAGAATATACAAATTTGGTCAGAAACATCTAAAAATCACAAAAGGACACTACCCCAGTAAAGACCCAAGATTTAAATCCTCAACTTTCTCTAAGCCAAATGTGCTTTAAAAGAATATAAGATTAGGTTTTTAGGCAATGTGACTAAAAGTTCAAAGTTACCACTTTAAATAAAAACTTGGAGAAGAAGAGCATTATCCACGGTCTTACCGAAGACAGTTCATCACATCCCAGCAGCATGTAGAAATCTTCAGTGTCTTCTGAACTGTAATTTAGTATCGCATCCATTTCAGTTACTAAATCAGCTTCTTTTCCCTCTGAAACAAGAGACAGAATAAGCTGTGAATTAATCGGAAAAGCCTTTTTTAGATCTTCTTTTCACCTAGCACGTTCCAAATGGCAATAATGAGATTGAGGCTGATCACGGTCAGTACACCAGATGTCACCCTAGACCTTTGTAAACTCTACCTTTTATTGGCTGTTTGTGGAAGAGAAAAGAATAGGCCACGTGCTGAGCTGTTGCAAAGCTGCCTGGGATCTGTAGTTTGAGTTTACAGTAAGTAATGCACTTGAACCATTCATCTTATAGGTTGACAAAGACCGACTATTTTTACATACTCCCCAAATTACCCATTTCTCCATTTCCTATATAATTTTATCTTTTTTCCTTTTTTTTTTAAGAGATAGAAGAAAATTTGAAGCAATATAATAAAACTCCTAGAATTGTTAAATCTGAGTAGGGGGCATTTTTTCTGAGTGTTTAAAATATTTCATAATCTTTTAAATAGTTTGGGGGTTTAAGGAAATAGACTAGGAGAGCAAATTTTCAATCATATGGTAATTTATTCATTCAACAAGTATTTATTGAGAACCTGATTTGTGCCCAGTGTGACTATGGGAAAAGGTGTGGTAAGTCAGCCAGTCAGTTCTTTTACTTCTTTTTAAAGATTTTTTTTATTTATTTGACAGAGAGAGAGCACAAACAGGGGGATCGTCAGGCAGAGGGAGAGGGAGAAGCAGGCTCCTCACTGAGAGCCTTGATCCCAGGACCCTGGCATCATGACCTGAGCTGAAGGCAGACACTTAACCAACTGAGCCACTCAGACGCACCAGTCACTTCTTCAGGAACTTACATTCTGATGGAGGGAGACAGACAAGAAACATGCAAACAAACAAGATCAATTAAAATAGTTACTTTTACTCTGCAGGAAATAAAACAGGACAGGGAGAGGAGAACTGTATGATGACCAGGTTTGTTTCACTGTAGCCTTCTTCCTGAGCTGTCTCCAGGCTCATGTGTCCGGCCCAAGGTGGGTTTAGGGAACATGTTTCAGCTCAAAGCGGCCCTAGGATGATATACAGAGCAGGTCTAGGATTTAGAGAAGGTGAGCGGTCACAGATGCAACATTTTAACCACCTTAACCCTTCAAACGTTATCACCTTGAAAAAAGAAATGGTTTCTTTAAGCTCACCTATATACATCTTCTTTAAGGTTTATTTTGGAAAATAAATAAAATACAGAAGCACCATTTTTACAAAGTCTTCATTATATATCCTCTCTTACTACGTTTCTGTATGGATTTTTTTTTTTTTTTTAAGTATATTTGGGGCACCTGGGTGGCTCAGTGGGTTAAGCCTCTGCCTTAGGCTCGGGTCATGATTTCAGGGTCCTGGGATCGAGCCCCACATCGAGCCCCGCATCGGGCTCTCTGCTCAGTGGGGAGCCTGCTTCCTCCTCTCTCTCTCTGCCTGCCTCTCCGCCTACCTGAGATCTCTCTCTCTGTCAAACAAATAAGTAAAATCTTTTTAAAAAATAAATAAAAAATAATAAAAATTAAAAAAATAAAAAGTATAGCTATTTTTGTTCTGGGGAATTTACATCCCTTGGGGTATTTGGAGGCCTACTTGGGTATCACAAAATACTGACCAGAAGAACTGACAAATGGCCTTAAAATGATGGGAAGTTGCTGCTATGGAAAATAAGGTGACAAGTCCTCAAAAAATTAAATATAGAATTACCATATGATCCGACAATTCCACTTCTAGGGATAGACCCAAAAGAACAGAAAGAAAGGACTTGAACAGGTATTTGTACACCCATGTTCATAGCATCATTAACAACAGCCAAAAGGTAGAAGAAGCCCAAGTGTTTGACACAGGAAAAAATAAAATGCTGTATAGCAGCACCTGGGTGGCTCAGTCAGTTATGTGTCTGCCTTCAGCTCAGGTCATGATCCTAGGGTCCTGGCATCCAGCCCCGCATTAGGATCCCTACTCAGCAGTGAGTTTGCTTCTCCTTCCCCCTCCCCTGCTTGTGCAAGCATGTGGGCATGCTCTCTCTCTCTTCCTCTCTCTCTCTGTTAAATAAATAAATAAAATTCTTTAAAAAACAAAATGAGGGGCACCTGGGTGGCTCAGTGGGTTAAAGCCTGCCTCTGCCTTCCGCTCAGGTCATGATCCCAGGGTCCTGGGATCGAGCCCCGCATCGGGCTCTCTGCTCAGTGGGGAGCCTGCTTCCCCCTCTCTCTTTGCCTGCCTCTCTGCCTACTTGTGATCTCTGTCAAATAAATAAAAATAAAATCTTTAAAAAAATAAAAATAAATAAAAATAAATAAAAAACAAAATGATGTAGAAACATACATAATGCCTGGGCAATGTTCATCGTCTAATTTTTCGTGAAAAAAAGGTTAGAAGCCAGTATGTACCATGTCAAAATTCACTGAGGATGAAGATTGTACATGAAACTGGGTCAAAGTTATATCTCAATTTAAAAGTGAAAAACATGTAAAATTTTAAAAATATATATGGTACAATGCTAGTTTTATAAATATATTTGTTATGTGTATTTACAAAATATGAAAAAGGATATATACCAAAACGGACCAGTTATCATTAGATAATAGGGTCACAAGTGATTTACATTTTATTCTTTTTACTCATCTACATTTGCTAAGATAAACATATATTATTCTTGTAATTTAAAAAGGAGCAATAAAACACAAGTCAGTAAAAACTGCAAAACGACAAAGAGCACACAGCTATTTACTGCCTTAATAGAGATGATAACTCAGAGGGTTTATTCTTTGTTTGGTTTAGTTTGGTTTGTTGTACATCCTACCGTGACTGTGTAATTAACCAGTTTACTCATCCTGGGAAGCTAACATTGTGCTGTACAGTTGACAAAGAAGATTACAATGAATGCACCCATCACAGGGCTTCCCCTCTCACAGGTGTCTCAGCTACTATCTTTTCTGATGGGTAAGTTACAAGAATCATAATGCAAGGTAAACAACGCCAAACCCTGCTCCTTGTTCCTAAATGATGTTTCTTTTTTTTTTAATACTTCAGAACTTATTTTAAGGGTAAAGTATTGCATTGCTTTACCTACACTGAAGTTGTGATCAAAAATAGAAAAATGGCAAGAATATGTCATATACAGTATAGAATATATCATATACCATAGGCCTGAACAAAAACCAAGTCTAAATTTCACCAAAAGACAATCCAAAATGATAAAATAAGTTTGGGTCCATAATATATATATATATACACACACACACACACACACACACACACATATATATAGTATGTTTATATATATATATATATAACATACAATTAGAGTGTCTATATATAAATTAATCAAATGCCTAAATGTAACACTTTCATTATTTGCTAATATACAAAATGATCAAATGACTTCACAATATTTAACTTTTAAGATTTACTTTAACCTACATGTTTCAAATCATATATTATGAAAAACGTATCGTGAGTTTATAAGAATAAGGCATCTACCTTTTACTCTAAAGGGTGATTTTGGGAAAAACTTTGCCTTATATCTAAACATACATAATCCTTTTTCAATTTGGGAATTCTACTTCAATAATTCTCACTTTTGGGGCGCCTTGGTGGCTCAGTGGGTTAAAGCCTCTGCCTTCCTCTCAGGTCATGATCCTAGGGTCCTGGGATCCTAGGGTCCTGTGGGGCTTGTCCATGAGATCAAGACCCAAGCTGAGATCAAGAGTCGGAGGACTCTCACCAACTGAGCCACCCAGGCCCCCCGTGAGTATATCAATATTAAGTGCATTTGTGTGGCAAAAAAATCAAAATCAAAAGGTTAATAATGTACAAAGAGAACATTTTCACAATTCCCATAATAGACAAAAGACTAACTTCCTTAATTTACAAAAAGTACAGACAAATCACTAAGAAAAAAATTAACAACCCAGTAGAAAACTGGGCAGAGAACATGGCTACTTTCAGAAATATAGATGGCCAATGCACATAGGTGTGCAACCTCATTTATGACTATGAAACTGCTAATCAAAGGAAAACAAATTGTTCACCTTTCAGAGAAGTGGAATCTCTTAAGTTTGATAATACCAACACTAGAGCAGAAGTGGGGAAATAAACACCTTTATACATTTTTGGATAAGAGTGTAAATTGGCTGGGATGCCTGGGTGGCTCAGTGGGTTAAGCAGCTGCTTTTGGCTCAGGTCATGATCCCAGCGTCCTGGGATCAAGTCCCACATCTGGCTCCTTGCTCGGCAGGGAGCCTGCTTCTCCCTCTGCCTCCACCTGCCTCTCTGTGTGCCTGTGCTCGCTCGCTCTCTAACAAATAAATAAATAAAATCTTTTTTTAAAAAAAGAGTATAAATTGGCACAATTTGGTAGTATTCATTAATTTTTATAAAGCTATTAAATCCTTAACTGGGCAGTTTTGTCTCTGTGAGTTTACCCTGTGGATTTACACCAAAATATGTTCAAGGCGATCATTTCAACATTCTTTGCAACAGTAAAAAAAAGATCAGAAACAACCAAAATGTCCCTCACTGGAACAGAGAAGATAGCAGATGGATAAATTATTATATTTGTGTCAAATAAATAAATAAAATCTTTTTAAAAAATAGTATTATAGCACTATCACTTTTTTTAAAAGATTATTTATTTATTTGACAGAGATCACAAGGAGGTGGGGGGTGGCATAGGAAGCAGGCTCCTCGCTAAGCAGAGAGCCTGATGTGGGGCTCAATCCCAGGACCCTGAGGTCATGACCTAAACCAAAGGCAGAGGCTTAACCCACTGAGCCACCCACGTGCCCTAGTACCATCACTTTTGTGTACTTTTTAAATAATATGTACATTTGCGCCTGTAATTATTTCTTTAAAAGGCTGATGTTTTTCTTTTTAGGGAGGGAGCTGGGCAGGCACACAAGAAAGGCTTTTAGTTTCAGTCTATGCCTTTCTGAACTGTTAGTATCAAGTCAGGTAGCAACTACCGTTCGTTTTATTTACATATGGCCATTGAAAAAAAAAAACCTCTGACAAAATACATATTGAAAAATATATAATGGGAATCATGTAGAACTTTTTAAGAGTTAAAATTCTTTGCCTCTCAAGGCTCGCTGAGTCAGATGCCCAACCCCAGGCCAACCCAGACCAGAAGAAAAAAAAACCAATCTCCCCCGGCTGGGGAGCCGTTTCCCACCCCGGGACTACAACTCCCACGAGGCATCGCGAGATTAGCATGAAAGGGGCATGGCGGGAAGTCCCAATTACGTCGTGCCTCCAGGAACCACCCTCCGGAAGTGTTTTTGGCTTGGGTTTTATAGGGTTTGGTTTTTAAATTTTTTTTATTTTCCCCTTTCACATCAAATGCGGTAGTCTTTAAATGGGAAGGAAAAAACCGCTAAAGGTCGGTGGAAATCAAAAGGAGAAAAGCTAGAAGTTGAAGACTAACAAGCTCAGAAGCGCCGAGCGAGAAAAGAAATTAGGCACCTATAGGTGGGCTCTGCGCAGCCCCCAGGGTCGTTCTCAGGCTGGCTGCTGTCCTCCACTCTCTTGTCCTTACAGTCTCGCGCTAAATTACTGTCGTAATAGACAAAATCGGCACTTTTCCCTTGCAGCTTTTCGCAGCCCGAGCTTTCAAGGCGCTAAACCCAATAGTTGCAGAAACTGCCTTCAACCGTTCGCGCTGATTTCCCACAACGCAGGCCCCCGCCCCCTGCTCAGACTGGGATCCTGGACACCACTTGGGCGCTGTGATGATAAGGCCTCCATCTCTGACCTAGCTCCTAGCCCCCAACGCCTGCTCCTCAGACGCTATTGCTCTGGTCCAGCAGGAGATGCATGCAAAGAAAACGGAGCCTGCCAGGACCTTAGCCTCCACGTGTTTCAGTGTCACCAGTTTATAAAACAAACTAATAAAATCCCTCCCTGGCTGCAAGAGCAAAACAGCATTTTGAGACCAGCACAGGGTATTAAAAAGGAGTCTTGCTGCTAAGTCAGACACAGGGTAGAATTTGTGAAAGATTCTTTAACGGCTGTTGATACCTTGGCACCTTTACTCTCAAGCAATTTAAAGGATTTGTCAAAAAGGACAGTGACTAAAAATTCCTATCTCAAGGCGAAAAATAAAAAATAGCCATTTAAACTATGATAATAATGCCTCTGGCAAGAGACACCAGAAACCCATAAGTACTTGACTTCAGAGAAGGGGACTAGAAGGCCCAAGTATAGGAATGGTAGGTAAACTTTATACTTTTATACCTTTGGAATTTTTTTTTTAAGATTTATTTATTTATTTATTTGAGAGACAGAGATCACAAGTAAGCAGAGAGGCAGGCAGAGAGAGAAGGGGAAGTAGGCTCCCTGCTGAGCAGAGAGCCCAATGCAGGCCTTGATCCCAGGACCCTGGGACCATGACCTGAGCTGAAGGCAGAGGCTTTAACCCACTGAGCCACCCAAGCACCCTACCTTTGGAATTTTTACTAAGTGTGTGAAGTGTGTGTGTATTTTTAATTTTTAAAAAATTACTCATTGTAATGATCATAAAAAAGTGGTTAATATGCCATTTGTTGGTAAACAGAGAAGCCACCAACTTACTGGTTTGTGTCTATTACTATAACATTTATTTTAAACAATGAAATTCCTTAAATAGGCACTTGATTATGTCTGGGAAGCAAACATTAAAGCAAATATTAAAATATCCCAGACAGGGGTTACCTGGCTGGCTCAGTTAGTGGAGCATGCAACTTTTGATCTCAGGGTTGTGAATTTTAGCCCTGCATTGGGTATAGAGATTACTTAAAAATAAAAAATCTTTTGGGGCACCTGGGTGGCTCAGTTGGTTATGTGTCTGCCCAGCTCAGGTCATGATCCTAGGGTCCTGGGATTGAATCCAACATTGGGCTCCCTGCTTAGTGGGAAGTCTGCTTCTCCCTCTCCCTCTGCCTGCTGCTCCCCTTGCTTGTGCTCTCTCTGTCAAATAAATAAAATCTTTAAAAATTAAAAAACACAAAATATTTTAAATAAATAAATCCCTGACATTTCTGCTTCCCACCCCCTTCTCAAATAGAATTGCAGTGGAGTATATCAGTAATATGGTAATCAAATCAGATATGATGATAATTTTAAGAAAATAGTGACTTAAGGGTGTGAAACTGGACCAAATCATTCATGAGATAACTCCTGGCAGTAAGATCTGTGATTCTCTGGTCCTTTGAGTCCTGATTCCCAGAACCTAGACAAGTGATCTCTAGTCCAGCTACATATTAAAATCACTTGGTGAATACATACACACACACACACACACACACACACACACACACACACATACATACCAATGCAAGAACCATCCTGTAGACTAATTAAAAAGGAGTCTCAGGGGGCACCTGGGTGGCTCAGTGGGTTAAAGCCTCTGCCTTCGGCTCAGGTCATGATCCCAGGGTCCTGGGATTGAGCCCCACATCGGGCTCTCTGCTCCGCAGGGAGCCTGCTTCCCCCCTCTCTCTCTGCCTGCCTCTCTGCCTGCTTGTGATCTCTGTCAAATAAATAAATAAAATCTTTAAAAAAAAAAAAAAAGGAGTCTCAGGGTGCCTGGGTGGCTCAGTCAGTTAGGTGTCCACCTTCGGTTCAGGTCATGATCCTGGGGTCCTTGGATCAAGTCCTATGTAGGGCTCTCTGCTTAGCGGGAAACCTGCTTCTCCCACTCCCTCTGCTTGTGTTCCCTCTCTGGCTGTCTCTCTGTCAAATAAATAAAATCTTAAAAAAAAAAAAAAAAGGAGTGTCTATGGATGTGGCATGAGTATTTTGTAAAAAAGTTTCTCCCAGCGATTCTAATGTGCATCAAGGTACAACTGAGACTGAGGACATTGATCTGATTATAATCACTCAGGAAAATTAGTGGGATAAAAACAAGAAACTTACTGTTTTTTTTAAATTTTTATTTATTTTTTTAAGTAATCTCTAACCCAAAGTGGGATCGAACTCTCAACTTCAAGTTTAATTCAAGTTTAAGAGTTGCATGTTCTACTGACTGAGCCAGCCCAGCATCCCCAAAACAAGAAATTTTATTTACTTATTTATTTTTAAGATTTTATTTATTTGAGAGTGAGAAAGTGAGAGAGGGTATGACTGGGAGGGGGGCGGCGGGAGGAGGAAGAAGCTGACTCCACTCTGAGCGGGGAACCCAATGCGGGATGATCTGAACCAAAGGCATACACTTCATCAACTGAGCCCCCCAGGCGACCCCCCAAAACAAGAAATTTTAATAAATATTTTCTATGTCTTGGGCCCCATCCTCTTTGGTAAATTCAGGAAATCCATTTGATTTTGTGGTAAATTGACAGATACCATATGATTCTGTGAAAGCCCAAGCTACCAAATGAACGTTTGCCAAAAGGAACTGAAATCTAAATATAGAGAAATACTCATGAGCAGCTTCATGGCTCAGCACAAATTCTCTGAGTACGTGGTATGTACCCCAGCACTGTGAGAGATCTAAAGGAATCTGTTTAGTGGTTCCTCACAAGGAACTTGCATAGCAGTTAAAGAGAAAAGATTGAACTTGTGATGCACGGATCAAATCAGGCCTACCAAACCGTGTTCCTAGATGTGAATTAGTTCCCAACATTTTAAAATTGGGAAAACTTACATAAAACTCCAGCCTTCTATTTCCTTTTGAAACATTGGAATATCTGACAATTTGGGAGTTCACTTGCCATTCCCAGTAGCAACATTTGCCTGGAACCAAAGTGGAACTATCCCCTTTAGATGGGGTCTGGGCTGTCACGTCACAGTCATGTCACGGTCTCCTGATTCCCTGTTATTCTCTGACACTGAGGCCAAGTGTCAGTTGCCAGGCATTATCACTTACATTTTTATCATAGAGTTAAAAGTGAAATATTTCTTGATCCCTATTTTTATCCAAAGGCAGAGCAAGAAGTCCCTATGTATCAAGAAAAATAAGAGGACATATTCCTCTAAGAAAATACAGAATGTAATATCAAGTTCTCTGCACTCACATGCTAGTCCCTATACACATCTGAGTTTATGATCCATGATCTACACTGATTAAAATATATATGCAATGTCTATCTAGATAAGAAGCCATATATTAAAAAAATTAACAAATAATAAGATTTTTTTTTTTAAAGAAGCCATATATTCAAGTATAGGTAACTGGTTAAATGTGTGTGGTCTAGTTAGGTATTCAATTCCAAGGTACCATTTACCAGCCATGATCCTCCCATGGGAGCCTGTGCCTTAGGTTGCCCTTCTCCATCTGTATAACAGTAGCGATAATAGCAGGTACCTCACTGGGTTGATTTGAGGACTGAACAAGGTAACATGATTTAACATGGTATCTAGTACCCAGTGACAGCGCCCTAAATGTCAGCTATTTTTATCCTGGTCAGGAAGAACTTAGGGCTGGAATAAGAAATGGACAGAGAGAGTTGTTGGAGAAGTTGTGCAGAAGGGGTGAGCTGCCCAAGATGGGAGAGAGGCATAACTTATCCAGGTGGAGAGAAGACAAGGCAGTATAGGCCTGAGCAAAGGTTCAGAAGAGATAGTGACCGGGGCCTGGGTAGTTAAGTCATACAATTGCAAGGCAACTTCCTGAATTGAAACATTTTCCTAAAGTTTTAATTCTAAAATCTTGAAGATTTTGCCGGCCCCTGCTTCATGATGTACAATAGGTGATCGTAACAATCACTGTAGCAATTTGAGGATTTTCTTCACCCACCATTTGGCAAGGATTAAACAATTTCAAGAATTTAAACTTCTGAGCGTGTCAGAGTTTCATTAAAGATTTTGTAGCTCTCTTGGGGCACCTGGGTGGCTCAGTCATTAAGGATCTGCCTTCAGTTCAGGTCATGATCCCAGAGTCCTGGAATAGAGCCCCACATCAGGCTCCCTGCTCAGTGGGAAACCTGCTTCTCCCTCTCTCACTCCCTCTGCTTGTCTTCCCTCTCTAGCTGTGTCTCTGTCAAATAAATAAATAAAATCTTTTTTTAAAAAGTCCCTTTACAAAAATGAATGAATAAATAAATAAATAATTTTTTGTTTTTTAGCTCTCACCATGGGTTGCTTGTGCTTGGACACAGCCACCAGCACTACCCCATAGTGGCCACTAGAGGGACCATAATCAAAGGAATCACTGAGCTTCTAGGCACGATACTCACCTTCCTAGATTCCTACTCAATATTCTACATTAAAAAACAACAACCCTTTTTTGTGTGTGAAGCATATTTTCTTATTTTATGCATGTTTAAATACTTTAAGAAATCCAGACTTCTCTTGAAGGTAGAAAGTTTAAAGAGTACCCAGGGACGCCTGGGTGGCTCAGTTGGTTAAGCAGCTGCCTTCGGCTCAGGTCATGATCCCAGCGTCCTGGTCCCAGCGTCCTGGGATCAAGTCCCACATCGGGCTCCTTGCTCGGCAGGGAGCCTGCTTCTGCCTCTGCCTACCACTCTGTCTGCCTGTGCTCGCTCGCTCTCTCTATAACAAATAAATAAATAAAATCTTTAAAAAAAAAAAAAAGAGTACCCAATACCCATCGACAAAACCACTTAATAATGTTAAGTTTCTTGTGTGTTCTTCAAATATTTGCAGTTTACATATAAACACATGTATTATTCTTTTATTTAAACCCATTATTTGTCCCCTGACTACTACTCTGATTTCATCTCCTACCACTTTGCTTGTTATGCAGCCTGTATTCCAGATCTTCAAACTCACCAAATTGTTCCAGCCTCAGGACCTTTGCACTCACTACAGTATTTTCCTACACCACTCTTTCCCACACCCTCCTCATTCAGGTGTCAGCTCATCTGTCACTTCCTCAGGCTTTTTGTGTCATCCAACAAGCAACTATATCCCAACCCACGTCAGTATCTGTTACCTTTGTTTATTTATGTGCTTGCATACCTCCTTCCTACTAAAATGTAAACTTTATGATAGCCAGAGCCTTGGCTGCCTGTTTACTTCTATATGCCTAGATTCTAGGACATATATTAGGGACTTAAAAGTATTTGTTAGCTGAATAAATGAAAAAATGTTATACTATTCTGCAACTTGTTTTTTCACTTAGTGTATCTTGTATAAATTGTATTTTACTTTTTGTGGATATGCTTTATTCTTTCAGTTATAATGTTAATTTTAATTTTTTTAGGTTAGATATTCATATGGCTCAAAAATAGAACAATATAAAAACATATTCTGTGGGGCGCCTGGGAGGCTCAGTTGGTTAAGCAACTGCCTTCGGCTCGGGTCATGATCTCAGGGTCCTGGGATCGAGCCCCGCATCGGGCTCCCTGCTCACTGGGGAGCCTGCTTCTCCCTCTCCCTCTACTGCTCTGCCTGCTGTGTCTCTCACTCTCTCTGTCAAATAAATAAATAAAAATCTTAAAAAAAAAGTATTCTGTGAAAAGTCTCACATGTAGATGGTAGTCTCACTACCATCATCTGACTGAGACTAATTAGTCTCACTAAGTAGATGGTAATCTAGTTACCATCTACTTAGCTCCCATTTAACCAGATAATAATTTATATTTGTTTACTGTGTATCCTTCTTTATGCAAATACATACATATTCTTATTCTTATTTTCTTCCCTTTTCACACAAAATAGTATATTCTATACCTTCATTCATTTAGCCATGCACAAACCCATAACTTATATAAATTTATAATTTATTTTACTTTATACTCTATTTATGGACTTTCAATTTTTTAATAATTTTTTCAGTTGTAATTGGTGTTGTAATAATTATTTTAATGCTCAATAAATGTATTGCAGAATAAATCCCTGGAAGTGGGATGACTGAATCAAAAGGTGTGTGTATATTGAATCATGAATGATCTTATCAAACCTCCTTCTAGGAAGATTGCCTCAACAATATGTACCCACCAACAATGTGCAGGAGCACTAACTTCCCACTCTCACCCATGATACATACTGACTTTAAAATGTTTGCCAGTCTGATGAATGAAAAATGGTTATTCACCATTGTTTTGATTCTCATTAATTTAATTATGAATGAAGTTGAATACCTTTTCATGTTTTAAAAAGAGCTTTATTGATGTATATTTCATATATCATATACTTCACCTATTTAAAGTGCATTTAGCATATTCACGTTAGGTTCCCTGCTCGGTGGAGAGCCTGTTTCTCTCTCTCCCCCTGCCCCTACCTCCCCACCCCTGTTTGTGTGCATGCACTCTCTGTCTCTCACTATTTATATCCCAAATAAATAAAATCTTTTTTAAAGTGTGTATTTAGCATATTCACAACCATTACCATAGTCAATTTTAGAATATTTGCATCTCCTCAAATAGAAACCTATATCCTTTTTTTTTTTTTTAAGTAAGCTCTATGCCCACTGTGGGTCTCAAATTCATGACCCTGAGATCAAGAGTCGCATGCTCCACCGAGTGAGCCAGCCAGGCGCCCCCAAACCAGTACCTATTAGCTCTCCCTCCCTTTTCCCCCTGTTGCCCCCAGTCCTAAGAAACCACTAATCTTTTGTCTCTATACATTTGCCTTTTCTGGATATTGCATATAAATGAAAGTATATTTGCTTTTTTGTGACTGGCTTCTTTCACCTAGCGTAATGTTTTTAAGATTCCTCCATGTTGTGGCATGTATAGTGTTTCGTTCCTTTTTATGGTCAAATAATATTCCTGTGTATGGATATACATTTTTTTAATCCAGTTGTCATTGATGGACATTTGTGTTGTTTCCACTATATTTTTTTTAGCAACAAAGAATTTTAGAGCAGTCAAGGACCTTAGAATTACGAAGATGAGATTACATTTAGCAAATAGTCTCCTTAATTACTATAACTGAAGAGTCATTTCTGGTGGGTAAAATGCTACTCTAGGAAACACAACACTAAAAATAGCAACTTTGCCACAGGAAGGTTCTCTGTGTAATTTTAATTTTTCTTTTCTTTGAGCCTTAGTTTTTGTCTTAGCTCAGGCTACCCTAACAAACTACCATACACTGAGTGGTTTAAACAACAGGAATTTATTCCTCAGTTCTGGAGGCTAAAATTAGTCTCAGATCAAAGCGATGGCCACTCTGTTTCTCGGTGAAGAGCTTCTCTTTGCCTTACAGATGGCCACCTACTCATGGTCCTCACATGGAGGAGAAAGGGAGCTCTGGTCTCTTTGTCTCTTAGAAGGCTTCCTCTGAGGATGCTACTTCCACCATGTGGGCTTCGCCCTTAAGACCTCATCTAAATCTAATTACTTCCCAAAGGCCCCACCTCCAAATACCATCACACTGGGCAGGAGGGTTTCACTGCATGAAGGGGGTGGGGCACGACAATTTAGTCCAGAACAGATTCCCAAGTGTGAACTCACTGTTATCTACACATCGACTAAAGAGTGAAACAGCATCAAGCTCTTTAAATTTCTTGGAGAAATGCTTACCAAAAAAAGAAGTGGAAGAAGCTAATACAGAAATATGACACTTTCTCTATATTCCTGTGGAGTTTATACCACCTCAAGTATCAGTCATGCCCTCATATGTCTACCCTTGAGTTCTTATGACAGACTAAATTAAGCAGTTTGACTTACAAATAGATAATTTACTAAATAAGATGATTTGAATGCCATCAACATTCTCCTGGAAGCTAACCTATGAAGTATCACAAAATGGGGAACCACGGCCCTGCCTACCATTACAGTATTTCTCAGCACTGGTAGTTTGGATGACACAAGGAAGACTGTCGCATACACTGTAGGACACTAAACATCGTGGTGCTCCAAATTAATAAACGCCAAAGGGGTCTCCAGTCATTGTGACATTGGAAAATTCCCTCCTATATTGCCAAATGCTGCATGGGGTAAGGCAGTACTGGTGAAATCTTCTTATTTACAAATGAGGAAACAGGTACAGAAAAGTAACTGAGCCAGGTGATCTGTCTTCTTCCCAAGTGTTCTTTCCATTGTTGCTCCTCGGTCTCACTAGTCAAGGTTGAAAGAGGAGCTGGTTTCCCTTGGAATCCTACCCTTACTTGCCCACATCTTTCTTGCTTTTCTTTTCTATCCTTTTTTTTCTCATTTTGCAAAACAAGAGGCTCAATAGTCCAATTAAACAATTTCATCCATTTATTTTAACATGTATTCATTGGACACCTAATATGTTTCAGGCTCTGGGCTAGGGTCTAGAAGCACAGTGGTGACGAAAATAGGCACAGCCACTACCCTCTTGGGTAAAGTGAGGAAGGTGAACAGTTTTAAAGTAGAATACACACATACAGGTAATTATTAACTGTGACAGTGGCAGAAATGAAAAGAACAAAGGAGAACGTAATTTAGAATTGGGACACCAGGGAATACCTCTGAGAGGAAGTAACATTTTAGATGATGCCTAAAGGCCAATAGAGTGAAGAGGAATACAGCTGAACAAAGACCCGAAGTAGGAAGGCATTGGGAAAGAGCCGTGTGGAGAGATTACCATCACATAATAATGAGCACAGAGAGTTTATTGGATTTTATTCCAAAAGTAATAGGGAGCCACGAAAGATTTTGGGCAGAGAATTAACATGATCTGATTTGTGTTTTAAATTTTTAAAGATCAGAGGCACCTGGGTGGCTCTGTCAGTTAAGCAGCTGACTCCCGGTTTCAGTTCAGGTCATGATCTCAGAGTCCTGAGATGGGCCCTGCTCTAGCTCAGAGATCAAGGGGGGGGTCTGCTTGAGAATTCTCTCTCCCTCTCCTTCTATCCCTCCCCCTACTTGTGTGTATGTGTATGTGTGACATGCATGCTCTCTCTCATCAATCAATCAATTAATTTTTAAATTTTTCAAGATCAGGGGTGCCTAGATGTCTCAGTTGGAAGAGCACGCGGTTCTTGATCTCAGGGTCATGTGTTTGAGCCCCACATTGGCTGTAGTGATTACTTAAATAAATAAATAAATAAACTTTAAAAATAAATAAAATTTAAAAGATCACTGTGAAAGTGTACATGATGTGAGATTCCATTTCAGTGAAGTTCAAGAACAGGTGAAACTGATGTAGGATAATAAAAGTCAGAAGGGCAGTTCCTTATGGGGAGAGTAGTAAGACTGTGAGGGGCATAAAGAAACTTCTGGGGTCGTGGCTACACAGGTGTATTCATTTATCAAAACTCATCAGAATGTTAGTATTTGTGTATCTCACTGCACGTACATTTTACCTTGATTAAAAAAATAAAGATCGGGGCACCTGGGTGGCTCAGTGGGTTAAGCCTCTGCCTTCAGCTGAGGTCATGATCTCAGGGTCCTGGGATCGATGTGATCTCTCTCTCTCTCTCTCTGTCAAATAAATAAATAAATAAAATCTTTAAAAAAATAAAAAAAATTTAAAAATTAAAAAAATAAAAAAATAAAGATCATTCTGGTTGCAGTTGCTTAAGTGAAGCAGTTGGGTCAAGGGCAAGTCCATTCCCTGGCCTCGGTTCTTGAATTCAGCCAAGGAAGAATTCAGAGCCAAACTCTTAAGCAAGCGTTTAATAGCAGTTTAAAGGAAGGTGCACTCTGGAGATGGAATAGGGGCAGGCCCAGAGGAGTGGCAGGCAGGTTGCGGGGTGCACTAAGTGGGGGGTCAGGATTGTCTATCCATTTTTTAAAGCAATCTCTATGCCCAACCTGGCCTCGGCCTCATAATCTCTGCTACCAAGAGTCTCATTCTCTATGGACTCAGCCAGCCAGGTACACTTCTTTCTATGTTTAAATAGGTTATGGGTCATAGCTAGGGCAGTTCCTGACCAAAGTTGCAGCCAATCATCTAAGGGACTCCTCCTACCAGTTGGGAGTAGTATTTTGGGGCCCTTATAGGATCCTTGTCAGAAGCCTTCCCCTCCACCACGCTGTGAAGGGGTCAAACAACAATGTAAACATATTATAATGAAGCTATAGGTTACTGTCAGGGCCGTGGTTCTAGGGAAGACTGCATGCATATACCCTGGGGTCTGTCCCAGCTGTTTGGAATTTGGTTTCTGTCCTTTTATTAGTGGGGTAGCACTTGTTCCCTGCCTATATCTAATTGCCTACTGTGTCACTGTCAGGGTCCAAACTACATAAAATTAAGGTTACAGACATTTTTTTTTTTTTTTTAACCTGAGGCCCTGGGGCGCCTCCGTGGCTCAATCCTTAAGCATCTGCCTTTGGCTCAGGTTATGATCCAGGGTCCTGGGACTGAGTGCCACGTGGAGCTCCCTGCTCATGGGGGAGCCTGCTTCTCCCTCTCCCTCTGCCTCTCCCCCTGCTTATATGCTGTCTCTCTCACCGTCTCTCCTCTGTCACATAAATAAATCTTTAAAAAAATAAAACCTGAGGCACAGAAAGATTAATAAATTAGAGTCTTCCAGTCCTCAAAGTACCATTTAGTTCATTTAATACTACTGTACTTGAAAAGCCAAAAGGAAGAAGGGTAAGTTAACTAATAAATAATAAAGAAATGACTTCTACATAGTTCCTGTGGAATATTTGCTCTAAATATCAGTTATGCCCTAGTATCATATGTACTCTTGAGATTTTATTGCAGACTAAATCAAACATTTTGGCTTCTAAACAGAATATGTTAACGTAAACTCAATGAGCACCTGCCTGGAAGGTAAGAGCTGGGTTTCCCAGCTCTCTACAATAGTGCCCATCAGTGGGGCTTCATAGAATATTGGAATCAGCTGGGCAGTTTTACGACTATTAACGCCTGGATCCCACCCCACCGCCACCCCCAGAGATTCCAATGTAATTAGTCTGGGGTTCAGCCTCAGCATTCAGATTTTTTTTTTTTAAGATTTTATTTATTTATTTGACAGACAGAGATCACAAGTAGGCAGAGAAGCAAGCAGAGAGAGAGGAGGAAGCAGGCTCCCTGCTAAACAGAGAGCCCGATGCGGGGCTCAATCCCAGGACCGTGGGATCATGACCTGAGCTGAAGGCAGAGGCTTTAAGCCACTGAGCCACCCAGGTGCCCCAGCATTCAGATTTGTAACCGTTGCAAGGCTGGAAGGTAGCCAAGGTTGGAAACCAATGCCTTCCCAGTTCCAACCTTCTATCTTAAAAATGGCTCCCATCAAAAATTGAGCGTTTTTGCATAATAAGGGCCCTAGAAATTGCCATTGCCTTCTGTTGGATTATGTAAAGAAAACTTTAAGACCTAACATTAAGATTTAGATTTTGGTACCTTCCCAATCCCCAAGTCTTCAAACTGTTTCAGGGCTGACCTAGGCGGGGCCAGCTCTCCAGCCATCCACCCCCACTCTTGGAGCCCTGAGGTGGAGATTACATCTACCAACTCTGGATACAGTCCTCTGTGGTTCAGGACCCTATTCCCCTTGGCAATGCATTGAGTTTGCTTTGGAGTGTGTTTTCTGATTGACCCTCTTCCAGCTTGCTAGGTTAAAGTTTTTTGTCTCCCTTTTCCAGCTTTCTTAGGTCTAAGAGGGAAGGAATTAATGGGGGAAGAACAAACCCTTCCTCCTCCGCCTTCTGACCTGGAAAGCTGGATGGCAGGGTAGAGGAACTGCAAATCCCAGTGGGGGCAGTATAGACCAATCACATTCTAGCTTCAGGCAAAGCAAAATCACCTCCTTTCCTCCTGGGGGTGTGTGTGTGGTGTTTTAAGGTATATTAATGTTTGCCCCTACATTCCACCCCCCCATCTCCCTCAACGTGTTCAGGATTTCTGAAATTGCCTCATTTCCACCGTGTATGTACAGTGTCATTGCAAAACTCATTTGTTGATCACCTACCAAGTGCCAGGTGAAACTTCTCCAAGTCCCAGTGTTTAATTTAGAGTAAAGTGCTCCCTGTAAAACACATTCAACTGTGCAACAGTACTTTTCTTCATGGGACAGTTTGAGAATTTGTATTATAAAATGGTGAGATCCTGGGGTCCCTGGGTGGCTCAGTCCATTAAGCATCTGCCTTCACCTCAGGTCATGATCTTGGGGTCCTGGGACGGAGCCAGAAGTCGGGTTCCACGCTCAGTGGGGGTCTGCCTCTCCCTCTCCCGTGTCCCTTCCCTGCTTGTTCTCTCTCTCAAAATATTTTTAAAAAAATAAAACGATGAGGGATGCCTGGGTGGCTCAGTTGGTTGGGCAGCTGCCTTCGGCTTGGGTCGTGATCCCAGCGTCCCATATCGGGCTCCTTGCTCGGCGGGGAGCCTGCTTCTCCCTCTGCCTCTGCCTCTGCCTGTGCTCGCTCGCTCTCTCTCCCTCTCTCTCTGACAAATAAATAAATAAAAAATCTTAAAAAAAAATAAATAAAACGATGAGATCTTGCAACATAAGAATATTAAATGTTCTTTTGAATATGTAAATATGGAGATAATGCAAACTTCCTAAATTAAAAAATTCAAGAATTATGTGATTTCAGAGCTGGGGAGCTGAGTCAATTGCAAATATAGTTGATACTTCAGCTGCTAAACAAAAATCACTTCACCGCAGACCTTCATTCTAATTAATCTTGAAAAACATGATGTTTGAATTGATGTGAGATCTTCAGGAGCATAGATACTGTTTAAAACAATATGATCCTACGTTTGAATTTTCTGTACATGCGTCCATTTCCCCAACTGAACAGTGAGTACCTGAAACTCAGGAACCTGCCTCTCGTTTCATCATCCCCTTCCCCCACCGCAGCACAGAACTTCTGCAAGGTCAGTGTTCAACAAATCTGTGTTGGATTTATAGTGCTTGGAGGAGACTGGTTCACTTCACATGGAAATTTATGAAGTAATGAGGTGGCAAAAAGATGGCCTCTGGGAAATAAATGTAAGGGAGAATTATGAAGCAAGAATCGGACTGGTAATGCTCCCTTCTCGAGGAGGAGGGACACTATTTCTGGCAGAACAGTCTCCTATGCCCAATGAGAGGCCATTGTCCCCTTTTCTTTCTTTTTTTTTTTTTAAGATTTTATTTATGTATTTGACAGAGAGATGTGAGTCCTAGAACAGGGTTCTGGCCACCTGGGAATTTTGCCGGTTACCTGCAGATGATATTTGATCTTCATGGTAATTTTCCTTTTGTTAGAATATGATAGATCAACTGCAGTTTTAATTATCTACCTTATTTCTTTCCTTTACCGCTATCATCGAAAATTAAGTGATTTATTAATTTAATTATTTAGTGAACTTGCAGTCCAACTAGTTTATATATGTATTTTAAGATTTATTTATTTATTTTAGTGGGGGAGGGAAAGGAAGAGAATCCTCAACAAGATTCCTGGCTGAGTAGGGAGCCCAGTGTGGGGTTTGATCCCAGGATCTTGAGAACTCAACCTGGGCTGAAACCAAGAGCCAGAAGCTTAACTCACTGAGCCTCCCAGGTTCCCCTATATATATATATATATATATACACACATATATTTAAGTAATCGCTACACCCAATGTGAAGCTTGAACTCAGACCAAGAGATCAAGAGTCTCATGCTCTTGTGACTGAGCTAGCCAGATGCCCCCAAACTAGTTTATATTTAAATTATAATTCCAACAGATGCTGTTAAGAGTTAGTCAGATGATTAGGTAGTCAGGGCCAGGGTCCCCAACAAGAAAAGAAGGAGTCAGGACAGCAAAATAAAACAGCACTAATATCCTGTTTTGCACCTTAGACAGGACCGCTCTAGCATTCTGCTTTGTAGGCTTTGCAGCAATGACTTCTGCAAAATGTCCCAAAATAAGGCAATTAATCACAAAGCATTTTCAATATCATGAGAAAGGGGCACTTGCCCCCTTGCTCCCTAAGATCCCAAATGTCAGCCCAAAAAAGACCATCAGCCTGTTGACATTAACCTAATAGGTAGGCAGATATGTGACCAAAGCCCTGATTGACAGATCTCTGCACACCCTGATTGCTTAAGATAGTTCTGCAAAAGAGCTCATAAAACCCCCGAAACTTAGAAACTTCGGGGTCAACTGTCTCAGGCCTCCCCCTCCCTCTCTGGGAGCTTTATACTATTGCTCAATAAACTTGGCTTTGCTGCCCACCATTCTTCACCTGGTCTCTCTTCAAACTCTGAAGCTGCCTGACCGAGCACCATGGGCATTAAAGGCAGAGATATCCTGCAACAATGCTAGATTCCAAAGTCCCACCTACCACAGAAAGTTTTCTCATGCGATCCACAAATATTTATTGAATGCCTTCTGTTTGAAGTATAAGTGACATATTCCCTATGTTCTCTGTGATCAGGAATTAAGTATTTCTTGTCCATGTTCACATCCTATTATGTATCATTATGTACTTGGTTGCTTTTTTATTTTTTAATGTAGGCTCCACACCCAGAATGGAGCCCAACCCAGGGTTTGAACTCATGACCCTGAAATCAAGACCTGAGCTGAGATCAAGAGTCAAACACTTAACCAACTGAATCATCCAGGTGCCCACCCCAACTTTTTAAAAAGTAAGTTCTATGCAGGGGCGCCTGGGTGGCTTAGTGGGTTAAGCCTCTGCCTTCGGCTCAGGTCATGATCTCAGTGTCCTGGGATCGAGCCCAGAGTCGGGATCTCTGCTCGGCAGGGAGCCTGCTTCCCCGCTCTCTCTCTGCCTGCCTCTCTGCCTACTTGTGATCTCTGTCAAATAAATAAATAAATAAATAAATCTTTAAAGTAAGTTCTATGCCCAATGTGAGGCCTGAACTCAGGACTGCAAGATCAAAAGTCACATGCTCTACCAACTGAGACAGCCAGGCACTCTGTGTCACATTATGTATATAGTGGATACTTTGTAATCTTAATGAAATGATTAACTGAAGACCTAATACAAAAATAACCTTAATATCCTTAAAAAGATTACCACCAAATAGGTGAGAAAATACAAATGCACAAATAACTATTACAATGCTGGATGTGTAAAATAAAAAATATCGCACCAGTTTCTATATAGAGAGGGAAATATTCAAAAATGAAAATAAATGAAGGTTTTTAAAAAGATTTTATTTATTTATTTCTCAGAGAGAGAATACTCTCTACAAGCAGGGGGAGCAGCAGACACAGGGAGAAGCAGGCTCCCTACTGAGCTAGGAGTCCAATGCAGGACTTGATCCCAGGACACTGGGATCATGACCTGAGCTGAAGGCAGATACTTAATTGAAAATCCCTAAGTGAAGATTTCAAGGTAGAATTAATATTAGTGGTTTCAGAGGGGATGGAGTAGCCGGGTGATGGGTAATAAGGAAGGCATGTTTTTGTGCTGAGCCCTGGGTGTTATATGCAACTAATGAATCATTGAACACTACATCAAAAAATGATAGGGGAGGGATACCCGGCTTCTCTTCAGTCTTGGACTGCGCGCCGCCATCGCCGTCATGCTCGGCGCCGCTTTCCGCCGTTGCGCTATAGCCGCAGCCGCCCGTGCCAGCCCTCGAGGCCTCCAGTACTCAAGCCCGGTCCCCGGCCCCGCCGCCGCTGTCCAGTCTCTTCGCTGCTACTCCCATGGGTCACATGAGACAGATGAGGAGTTTGATGCTCGCTGGGTGACATACTTCAACAAACCAGATATTGATGCCTGGGAATTGCGTAAAGGGATGAACACACTTGTTGGCTATGATCTGGTTCCAGAACCCAAAATCATTGATGCTGCTTTACGGGCATGCAGACGGTTAAATGATTTTGCTAGTGCAGTTCGCATCCTAGAGGTTGTTAAGGACAAAGCAGGACCTCATAAGGAAATCTACCCCTATGTCATCCAAGAACTTAGACCAACTTTAAATGAGCTGGGAATCTCCACTCCAGAGGAACTGGGCCTTGACAAAGTGTAAACCCCATGGATGGGCTTCTCAAGGATTTATTCATAATGCTACTTGATTGTAAACAATCACCTGGAAATACTGATGATAACATATTACCTTATTTGAACAAGTTTTCCTTTATTGAGTACCAAACCATGTAATGGTAACTTGGACTTTAATAAAAGGGAAATGAGTTTGAACTGAAATTAGGTATTGTTCCATGTGTTTGCTTTGAAAAGCAGAAAATGAGCCATCATAGAGCCATTGATTTCATGGTTTTGTTGCCACTATGTGCTGAGAGAACTGCCTTAATTCTCTGGAAACCATCTGACATGAAATAAATTTAAAACTGGTTATTGAGATAGTCTTGAGAATATGTTGTGTGGTAGCCAGCTTCTCTCTTAGTGGCCTTTTCCTTCCCTACGTGTTCTTCTCTGGCAGTGCAGTATTAGCCTTGGACATCAAATACTAGTATATTTGATATGTGAAAATCTGTATAATAGATTTTCAGTTCTTCAAGAACTAAATAAATGGGTTTACTTCTAAAAAAAAAAAAAATGATAGGGGAGGGATGCCTGGGTGGCTCAGTGGGTTAAGCCGTTGCCTTCAGCTCAGATCATGATCCCAGCGTCCTGGGATCGAGTCCCGAGTCAGGCTTCTTGCTTGGCAGGGAGCCTGCTTCTCTCTCTGCCTCTGCCTGCCTCTCTGCCTGCTTGTGTGCTCTCTCTCTTTCTGACAAATAAATAAAATCTTTAAAAAAAAAAGTTTCAAAAAAAAATGATAGGGGAAACCTCCTACACTGTTGGTGGGAACGCAAGCTGGTACAGGACTCCGGAAAACAGTAATGAGGTTCCTCAAAAAGTTGAAAATAGACCTACCCTACAACTTAGCAATTGCACTACTGGGTATTTACCCTAAAGATACAAATGTAGCAATCCAAAGGGACACCTGCACCCCAATGTTTATAGTAGCAATGACCGCAATAGTCAAACTATTGGAAAGAGCCCAGATGTCCACTGACAGATGAATGGATAAAGAAGGTGTGGTATATATATATATGTATATATATGATATATATATTATGGTGTGGTATATATTCATATATGAATATTATGTATCCATCAAAAAATGAAATCTTGCCATTTGCAACGATGTGGAAAGAACTAGAGAGTATTATGCTAAGCAAAATAAGTCAGTTAGAAAAAGACAATTATCATATGATCTCACTAATATGTGGAATTTGAGAAACAAGGCAGAGGATCATAGAGGAAGAGAGGAAAAAATGAAATAAGATGAAACCAGAGAGGGAGACAAACCATAAGAGACTCTTAATCTCAGGAAACAAACAGGGTTGCTGGAGTGCAGGAGTGTGGAGGACTGGTGTGACTGGGTGATGGACAATGGGGAGGGTATGTGTTGTGGTGAGCACTGTGAATTATATAAAGCTGATGAATCACAGACCTGTACCCCTGAAACAAATAATACATTATATGTTAATAAGAAATTAATAGTAAAAATAAATTTAAAAATTTAACAAACTAATGATGTACTATATGGTGGCTAACTGAATATAATAATAATAATAATAAAATGAATTAATATTAGTGGCAAAGTAGATTTTAAAAATAGGGCCCAACAAAGTTTCACATCAGACATATTTGATATTACACGAACTGATAAAATTAGGTAGAAATATCAGAGGACTCCATACAAGAGGTGTAAGTGTTAAAGATGTTTCCAAGAAAACATCACCTGGATTTCCGTCCATTTCTTAATTCTACAGGAGCTAGCCTAATAATTATGGCATCCCTTGATTTTACCTGGAGGACTTTGCTATGTCTTTGAGGTGAGCCTGTGCCCTCTTTGGAAAGCTATAAGGTAAAGTACAAAACTCCTTCACCAGTTCTTCCTCAAAGGGTTTATGCTATTAGCATAGAACCTCACTTACTAGTCTGAAGTTAGCTTGTTATATTTACCACCTAACCCCAAAGACCTTTCTGCCACATGAGGCCTAGGACAGATCATTAGACAAAAGCAGATCATTCTGATCTATACCATTATCTCTCAAGTATGGGGTGATAGTTGAGTGAATAAATACCAGTCAAGAGGCTTCCCATCATTAGGAATTGGGAACAACAGAAGAGAATATTACTCATCTTAGTTTCCCCTATGGGGTTTCTGCCTCTTCCTTTGAGGCACTAGTACCATGACTTACTTGGCTATATGAAGTTATACAATATTAATGATTATGAACTTTATGGTTCATTTAAAAAAAATAGCCCAAGGGCACCTGGATGGCTCAGTCGTTAAGGATCTGCCTCCAGATGAGGTCATGATCCCAGAGTCCTGGGATCGAGTCCCATATCTGGCTCCATGCTCTGCAACCTGCTTTTCCCTCTCTCATTCCCCCTGCTTGTGTTCCTTCTCTCTCTGTATCTCTCTCTGTCAGATAAATAAATTTAAAAATCTTAAAAAAATAGCCCAAGCAGTTTTGAATAAGAACAAGTTTGGAGGACTGCTGCCACCAGATTTTAAGATTTACTATAAAGTTACACAGTAATTTACCATAGTATTGGTGAAAGACATATACATCCATGGAACAGAATAGAGTCCTGAAAGTGACCCACACAAAACCTACAATTGATTTTTGACAAAAGTGAAGAGTTAATTCAACAGAGAAAGATAATATTTTTTAAAAGATTTTATTTATTAAAAAAAGATTTTATTTATTTATTTGACAGAGAGAGAGAGAGACAGCAAGAGAGGGAACACAAGCAGGGGCAGTGAGAGGAGAAGCAGGCTTCTCGCCAGCAGGGAGCCCAATGTGCAGCTCCATCCCAGGACCCTGGGATCATGACCTGAGCTGAAGGCAGATGCTTAAAGACCGAGTCACCCATGTGCCCCAAGATAGTATTTTCAAGAAATGGTGATGGGGGCACCTGGGTGGCTCAGTTGGTAAAGTGTCTGCCTTCAACTCAGGTCATGACCTCAGGGTCCTGGGATTGAGCTGGAGATGAAGCCAGTGATGAAGCCCAAGATTAAACCCTACATCAGGCTTCCTGCTCAGCAGTGAGTCTGCTTCTCCCTCTGCCTATGCCCCCATTCCATGCACATGTTCTCTTTCTCAAATAAATAAATAAAATCTTTTTTTTTTAAGTGGTGATGGAACAAATAGATATCCATAAGCAAAAAAATAGCAAAAGAAAAACAAAAAGCACCTTGACCCATACTTCATATACTTTATACAAAAGCTAGTGCAAATGAAGTGGATTTAAGTATACACTTAAATTTAAAGTGTACAACTAAGAAACTTCTGGAAAAAAATGTAAGAAAATATTTGTGGCCTTGGGTTAAGCAAAGAGTTCTTAGATATAATACCAAAAACAAAATCCATAAAAGAAAAATGATAAATTGATCTTTAGTAACATTAAAAAGTTCTGCTCCATAAAGGGATCCAGTTAAGAGAATGAAAGACAAGCTGCAGATGGGGAGAAATATTTGCAAATCACATATCCAACAAAGGACTTTAATCCAAAATATATAGGAAACTTACAAGACACAGCAAAACACTGTGACAAAAAAAACCAAGAATATATAGTAGGGAAAGGATAATCTCTTCAATAAATGGTGTTGGGAAAACTGGACAGCCACATGCAAAAGAATAAAAGTGGACCACTCTCTTTTACCATACACAATTATCAATTCAAAATGGATTAAAGACTTGAACATAAAACCTAAAACCGTAAACATCCTAGAAGAAAACATAGGGAGTAAGCTCCTAGACATCAGTCTTAGAGACGATTTTTTTAAGATTTGACACCAAAAGCAAAGGCAACAAAAGCAAAAATAAGCAATTGGGACTATATCAAGCTAAAAACCTTCTGTATAGCAAAGAAAACAATCAATGAGATGAAAGGTAATCTACGGAATAGGAAAAAATATTTGCAAATCACATATCTGATAAGTTTAAAATCTGAAATATGTATTTAAAAAATTAAAAACTCATACAATTCAAAAGAAAACAAACAATCCAATTAAAACTGGGCAGAGGATCTGAATAGACATTTTCCCAAAAAAGACATACATGGCCAAGAGGTACATGAAAAGGTGTTCAACATCACTAATCATCAGGGAAATGCAAATCAAAACCGCAATGAAATATTACTTCATACCTGTTAGAATGACTGTCATCAAAAAGATAAGCCATAATAATTGTTGACAAGAATGTGGAGAAAAGGGATGCCTGGTTGGCTCAGTCAGTTAAGGGTCTGCCTTCTGCTCTGGTCATGATCTCAAGGTCATGCTGCTCTGGTCATGATTTCAGGAGATCAGTTCTGCATTGGGCTCCTTGCTCAGACTGCTCCTCCTTTTGCCTGGTGCTCCCCCTGCTTATACTCTCTCTCTGACAAATGAATAAATAAAATCTTAAAAAAAAAAAAAGAATGTGGAGAAAAGGAACTTTGTGTATGTTGTGGAAATGCAGCTATAATGGAACACATAATGGATGTTCCTCAAAAACGTAAAAATAGAACTATTAACCCAGCAATTCTACTTCTGGATATTTATCCCAGAAAATGAAATCACTATTTTGAAAGATATCTGCACACCTGTATTCATTGCAGCATTATTTACAGCAGCCAAGACATGGAAACAACCTAAGTGTCCATCAATGGGTGAATGGATAAATAAAATGTGAATATATCATATATGTGGACTATTGCTCAGCCATAAAAAGGAAAGAAATTCTGCCATTTGCAACAACACAGTTGGACTTTGAGGCCATTGTGCTAAATGAAATAAGTCACATAAAAAAGATTAATATTGTATGATTTCACTTATATGTGGAATCCAAAAATCCAACGAAACTCATAAAAACAGAGAACTGATTCATGGTTGCCAGAAGCAGGAGGTAGGTTATCAAAAGGCATAAACTTTCAGCTATAAGTTATGAGTTCTGGGGATGTAATATACAGCACGGTGACTACAGTTAAAGAAAACTATATTATAAAAAAAACCAAAACACTATTTGAAAATTGCATTTGAAAATTGCAATTTGAAAATTGCTAGGAAAGTAAATCTAAAAGCTCATCACACATCATGCAAAATTTTATAACTATATGTGGTGAAATGTTAACTTATTCTGGTAATCATTTTGCAATATACGCATATATCAAATCCTTATGTTGTACACCTAAAACTGATACAATGTTATATGTCAATTATAGCTCAGTAGAAAAAAAGGGGAAGAAAACAACCTAATACAAAGAACAAGACTG